>CAUYRT010013753.1:0-66290 GCA_963574885.1 Lepilemur ruficaudatus
AAATATATGTAAAAAATTAGCCAGGCATGGTGGCGCATGCCTGTAGTCCCAGCTACTCGGGAGGCTGAGGCAGAAGGATCACTTGAGCCCAGGAGTTTGAGGTTGCTGTGAGCTAGGCTGACGCCATGGCACTCTACAGCCTAGGCAACACAGTGAGACTCTGTCTCAAATAAAAAAAAAAAAAAGAAGTATACACATTGCCGAGTCAATTCTTCTATTAATAATTTCCTACAGTTGAACAATGATTGATAGCTGACTGATAGGCAAGGTACCATCTCAGCATTTTATACGTTAACTCTTGTCTCCTTACAATTTTTTTTAGGTCTTGAAAGTAAACTAACAATTCAGCACCCCCGGTACCAAGTACCTGCTCTATGCCCTATATATGCTTTTTATAGTCAGTTCAGCGCTTATTTTGAAAATGGGAATTTATTTCAACATCAGATTTCAGACAAGCCTCTTTCCACTCCTTGACGATAACTTCACAACCTGAAACCCTTCAGAAGCCCATTTCCACAAGAAAATTTCAGGTCTTTTCAAGGTAAAGTTCCATACTTATCTCAGCATTTATGTAGTTCTTAAGCATTTCACATACACAAAACTGTACAACCATTTCTGTGAGGCCCCTATCTTTTTGTGTATCACTGAGCCCTGTGATTTTTATTGTGTTATTTTGCATTGCACAGTGACTTTCAGGAGCACAAATGTGACATGATAGCACTATAAGCCCATGCCCTATACTAAGCATGTTACAGACATTATTTAATCCTTATACCAATCTTATGAAATAGACACTAGTATACTTAATTTAGAAAATGAGAAATCTGAGACACAAAGACACTTGTCTATAGTCACATAGCTAGAAAGTGACACTCAGAATATGGTAGCTACGCTGTTACAGTACATGAGTCAAGTTGTACAATGTAGTCTCTTACACAAAATTTCATTACAAACCTTTCTGAATTATCATTCCTAATTTGATATTATGTATGTGATTTAACTGTTCATTTAATTTTACAAAGAGCTTATCTCGAATTCATTTGCCGATATTCCTACGGTTTTTAATTTCATAAAAATGATGCTTTATTTTTATTGATTCTAACTTTAGCTTTCTTATTAATAAATTTGGTGGATGATTGTTTTCTAATTTGGTCATTTTCTAACTGATCTGCCACAGACTAAACAAAATTTGTTAAGTTGCCTATTACTATTTTTGTTAATATACGTTCGTTTCCGGTAATATTCACTTTATATGTTTAGAATTGTATCATTGGTATGTACAACAATCTCATAATATTACACAACAACAAAATGCTTTTAACTCTGTGATAGTTCAAATTTTATTAAAAGTTTACTGCCTATAATGTAAGGGAAAAAGTATAACTTCGTAGCATATAATTGATAAGATATTATCGTGAAGTAAAGTCTAAGATAGTTATACTGTATTGTGGATTGTGTGTTTCAACGCACACAAAAAATGTGATTTTCTTTTTCATTTTTTCTTGCTCCACTTCTACTGTGTGTGACATTTATATCTTATCCCCAGATTCGGAAGAACCAGACACTCTCAAATGTTGGGGATATAACGGTGAACAAAGCTTACAGGGAAAGACGGATATTAACTAGTCACATTGTTACATGATTCCAAACTGAGGAAAGTGTTGTGAAGGAAAAATACAGAATGCTCTGAGACTACAACATGAAACTTCATCTAGTTGTGATGGTTACTTTTAGCTGTCAATTTGACTGGATTAAGCTAGCTAGTAGAGCACTGTTTCTCCATATATCCGTGAGGGTGTCTCCAGAAGAGATGAGCATTTGAATCAGTGGGCTGAGAGGGGAAGACCTGCCCTCACCACTGTGGGCAGGCATCTGTCCAGTCGGAGGAGGGTCCAGATAGAACAAAAAGGTAGCAGAAAAGCAAATTATCTCTCTTTTGCAAGACACTCTTCTCCTGCTATTGAACATCAGGACTCCGGGCTCTCTGGCCTTTGGACTCTGCCCACCTTCCTGGGTTCTCAGGACTTTGGTCAGACTGAGAGGTACACACTCAACTTCCCTGGCTCTGAGGCTTTAGGACTTGGAAAGAACCACACTCCTGGCTTCCTGTTCACCAGCTTGTACACGGCCTATCGTAGGACTTCGCAGCCTCCAAAACTACATGAGCCAATTCCCCTAATAAATCCCCTCTCGTCCACCCATCCATCCATCCATCCATCCATATCTCCTATTGGTTCTATCTTTCTAGAGAATCTTGACTAACACACTAGCCAAAGAGGTTAGGGAAGGATTTCCAAATCAAGTAGATGTTGACCTTTTATCTGAAGAAACTACATAAAACAGACACACAAATTCTAAGCAGCAGGAACAGCATGTGCAAAGGCCCTGAAGCAGAAGGCTGCTCAGGAAACCGAAAGAAGACCAGCGTAGCTGAAGCAACCCCATCAGAACCTGAAAGACCTTCCTAAGAACTTCAAAGTTCATGCTAAGAAGTAATTCAAAGGTTTCAAGTAGGGATCAGATTTGCATTTAAAAGGCCATTTGGCTACCGTAGATAAGGGTTGGAAAGGACTTGGCTGGCGACATCAGATGGGAGGAAACAGGAAAGAGGACAATGCAGCAGCATAGGCTCGGACTAGTAGGGTGGCAGTGGAAATGGAAAGATGTGGATTATTTGTACAATATTTAGGAAGCAGGTACAAAGAGACTTTGTGACGGAGAGGCTTGGGAGAACAGGAAGTGTGAACAGAAAGAAGGTACCAGGGATGACACCTGGGTTTCCAGTTTGCACAAGTGGACGGACGGTGGTCCCCTTTGTGAGAGGAGGAGGGCCATAGGAAGACTAAGATTAGGTAGGTGGGTGTGTTTCGGTCATGTTGAGTGTGAAGTCCCTGCAAGCCAAAGAAGAAAAGATGTCCACTAACAGGGGCTTGAAGAACACAGAGGAACAGACTAGCCTAGAGATATAAATTTGGAAATCATCAGTATATAGAAAGTAACCAAGTTCATGAAACAGTCAACTACCTAGGGAGACACTAGTAAGAGGAGGGCCTAGATTTGAATATCAAGAAACTCCAACAGTTAAAAGTTTTTGTAATCAACCACATAAAGTTATCAATGTTCCCTAAGTTCCATAAATTTAATAGGATTCCCCCTTTTAAAAACAGAAACAGAGTTTTTTAAAATTCAATAAGCTGATTATGCTGTTCATATAGAGAAATAAATAAGCAGGAATAACAAAATTTGAGCAATTTGGAACTCACATATAAATAGACAAATCAATAGATTAGTAGAGAAAACCCAGAAATTGTAATACACATGAGAATTTTCGTAGAGTTTCAAATATTGGGGCCAAAAAGGAAAATTTAACAAATGGTATCAAATTAAATTGTCTACAGAAAAAATTAAGTGGAATCACCACCTCGATGAAGTGTTTCAAAAATTTAAATAAAAAAAAAACAAAATCAAAGTCTTACAAGAAAAACGTCCTAGAAGAAAAATATGGTAGTTTTTAAAAATAAGCTTATATCTTTCTAAATATGATCAAAAATCCAGAATCAAAACAAAAATAAATTCAACCACATAGAAATAAAAAGTAAAAAAGTATATGCACATTAAAAAAGCAACAACACGAAGAACACTTTTATTCTGTTCTGCAACTATAATTTTCAGGGTTATAACTGTGTTAGTTCTCAGTGGATTTGCTGGATCCCACACCAAGCACTGGAAACCCCAACAGCAACCCTCAAGTTTAGAATGGGCACAAGAAATCTGCATTCTTTGTAGAAAACTCAGAAAATGAAAACAAGTTAATAATGGTATAAACACAAAACAACCTACAATTGTGCTTCATATTAGTGTGTGGCAAATATATTTCTAAAGTTTAAATTTATTTATCAGTATAAACTATCACAAATATACTATCTATTATCATATCTGTTATTCTCTAATTTAGTTGATATATTGAGAACATTCTCCCAGTCTATAAATTTCTGTTTCTTTACTGACTACAAAATATTCTAATCCTGAGTTACCTCTTGGTATCCATGGGGAATTGGTTACAGGATCCCCTGCCCCAGGGAAGATACCAAAATTTGGGGATGCCCAAGTCCCTGATACAAAATGGCATAGTATTTGCATATAATCTAGGCACATCCTCGTGTATACTTTTTTTTTTTTGAGACAAAGCCTCACTGCATTGCCCGGGCTAGAGTGCCACGGCGATCCTTGTGTATACTTTAAGTCATCTCTAGATTACTTATAACACCCAATATAATGTAAATGCTACATAAATAGTTGTTACCCTATATTGTTTAAGGAATAATGACAAGGAAAAAGTCTGTACATGCTCAGTACAAATGCGATTTTTTTCCAACTATTTTGATTCATGATTGGTTGAATCCATGGATGTGTAAACCACAGACAGAAGAGGGCCAACTGTATATGAATATACCATGATTCATTGACCCAAAGTCCCCATTCTTGTATGCTGATGTTGCTTCTCATTTTTTGTTTACAGTGAATTTCCTTCTATACCTTTGTCAATGTATATATAGTTTTTCCCTGAGACATATTCTTCCCTTGAGTCAAATAAGAAATGAAATCTGGGCCAGGTGTCGTGGCTCACACCTATAATCCTAGCACTATTGGAGGTCGAGGAGGGAAGATCACTTGATGTCAGGAGTTCGAGACCAGCCTCAGCAAGAGTGAGATCCCATCTCTACTAAAAATTGAAAGAGAATTAGCCGGACAACTAAAAACATTAAAAAAAAATTAGCTGAGCATGGTGGCGCACACCTGTAGTCCCAGCTACTTGGGAGGCTGAGGCAGGAGGATCGCTTGAGCCCAGGAGTTTGAGGTGGCTGTGAGCTAAGTGGACGCCACGGCACTCTTGTCTGGGCAACAGAGCAAGACTCTGTCTTTTAAAAGAAAAAAAAGAAATGAAATCTGACATGTCATCTATATTAGTCAGAGTTCTCCAGAGAAAGGGAACCAGTAAAGTGTGTGTGGAGAGAGAGAGAGAGAGAGAGATTGACTGATTATAGCTCATATGATCATGGAGGCTGAGGAGTCCCAAGAGAGACAACGATGTAGCTCCAGTCTGAGTTCCAAGGCCTGAGAACCGGGAGAGCCCATGGTATAAGTTGTATTCTGGAAGCCAGCTGGCTCAAGACCCAAGAAGAACTGATGTTTCAGTTTGAGTCTGAAGGCCGAAAAATACTGATGTCCCAGCTCAAGGCAGTGGAACTGGAGGAGTTCCCTCTTATTCAAGCGAGGATCAGCCTTTTTGTTCTCATCAGGCCTTCAGCGGACAGGAAGAGGCCCACCCACACTGGGGGGCGGGGTGCAATCTGCTTTACTCAGCCTACTGGTTCAGACGTTCATCTCATTCAGACACACTCAGAGTAACGTTTGGCCAAGTATCTGGGCAACCTGCGGCCCAGTCAAGTTGACACAGGAAATTAACAATCACGATGCCCAATGCCCATCAAACTTTCCTCTGTCCAAAATTTTCTTTATTCCCCCTTCCTCTCAACCCATTGCAACATAGCATCATTGTACATTTCTTCATTCTCCTGTTTTCTACCGGTGGGCGCTCCTTTATGTACCAATGGAGATCTTTCTATACTAACTTCAGACAGTGATGCAGACAGACCCTTTCTTGGGCATTTCTTCATACAAGCAAGAATGAGAACACACGCAGATGAAAGAGGGTAGAGACCTTGGTATCCATGATGCCCTCCAGACCCAGCGGTTCACGGGTAGAGGGCCTAAGCAATGGCCAAGCAGAAGGAAGGAAGCGTGACAACCTTTTTAGAAATAATTACACCATGGCCTTCTAGTCCACACTCTCTGTTTCCCAGCACACGCGCACCTCCTCACAGACTTCTGAAGATTTGACATCCTCACGGAGCTCTTCCCGAAGCAGGAAACGGGAGTGGGCTATATTTTTCCAAAATACGAACTCAAAAACGAATTTTGAATGCAAAAGGATACTCACGTGATCATCAGTACAGACACATGAAATAAACATACTGCATGAAATACAAATCACTCATCGAGGGCTATGTATTAGTCTCTGAGTTTGATCCCAGTGTGGTTGAGGATGCCCCAGTCTTTGCTCAAGCAGATGTGCTGTCTTTCAATATGTGAGTATTTTAAGAAGAAAAACTACTCAAAAGTGTTATGTTTATACTCTCTGCAACTCATTATCAGAAACTAAAAAGAATAAAATTATTCTCTATATGCACACATCAATAAATACAAAGACTTGTGTACAGGAATGTTGCCTACAGCATTTTTTGAAAGTAGCCCCAAATTGGTGTTAAGTCCAAAACTGCCTATCAACAGAGACTGGTTTAAAAAAAAAAAGACAAAGCATGGCATTTTCATTTATTGAAGTAATATTCAACTGTTAGAAAGAATGAGATAAGTTTATCTTATAAATTTATCTTATATCTTATTTAGATTAGTTTATCTTAGTTTATCTTTTAAATTTATCTTATATCTTATTAATATTGAAGTAATATTCAACTGTTAGAAAGAATGAGATAAGTTTATCTTGGCTGATATACAACAATATCCAATTTATATTGTTAAAATAAAAATAGGTATAGAAACATATATATAAAAATCTCATTTGTGTGGGGTTTTTATTAAATAAAAAAAGTGTCAGGTGCTACAGAGATGGATAAATGACATGAAAAACAGCAGACTAAAAACTTTTTATGTTTTTATTATGTAACCTTTATAACTATGTCCACTTTTTATAATGCTATTTTTTCATAGTAATTTAATTTTCATAATAATATAAAAATAATGATTCTAACGCTCACAATCCTTTATATTATAATTTAATTCTATACCAAGTATGTATGTATAGAATACAAACAAGCAACATAGAGCCTTCTGGCCAAAGTAAAAATTTACTGAAACTATTTTGACAGCATGACAACGATACTGAAATATTTCAATGGTTTTCAATAAGGATGGCAGGGTGAACACACGCATAGCCAACCTTCTCTCCTAAAACCCTACAGAAACGACAGTAAAATAACTTGTATAAGGGCTAAAACCCAAAGGACAAAGAGTATGGGAGAGAAGGTAAAAAGCAGACGAAGAACATAACTTATCTCACCTAACGATGATGACTCCTGAGAAGGCAAGAGGGAAAGTCTGCAGTCTGTCCATCCAGCCAGTCATGCCCTCATCCACATTACTTACCACGTGCACAGTATGCCAGGCACTGCTCTAGGCTCTGCAGACACAGCCATGGACCAAATGGAAAGCAGCTGCTGCCCTCGCAGAGCTGACGGTCTCACGAGAGAGCAAAGGAAACGTGTATCATGATAGGTAGACTTAGGAGAGCTTGGAACGGGGATCAAGATTTTAGATGACATGACCCCGGAGAAGATGACATTTGCGAGAAGTGACTGAGCTTGCCACACAGCGAGAGGAGGAAAGATGAGAACTTGGGCGCTCTGAAAGTATGGCGACGTGAGGAAGAGAAAGAGATTGTTTAAGGAAGATTTAGACCCTGTCTTCCATTCCCTTCTCCCATCCGCTTAGCCAGGTGACCATCCCTCCTGCTCACCCACGGAGCAACTGCCTGTCTTGGGAAAGGGCAAAATAGGGAGATGCTGGCTGGGGGACATGATGGCTGAAGACAGAGAAGCTAAGTAAAAATTTATACACCGAAAATCAAAGCCCCAGTCATCTCCTGATTCCAGCCCCCCAGAGTGCTAGCAGCCAAAGCTCCACTCTCCCACTCGTGGTACTGCAGGGACCTTCTCTGAGGACTTGGAGTAGCCCCCAGAGAAAGATCTGGCACTGACGGTCCATCGATGATAACACACTGAAGACCACAGTCAAAAAGCCTCTTCATGTACACGGGGCTTCCAAGCTACTGTTTAGTGCCTCATTCTTAAAATATAACATGTGAGAAGGCAAAACGAACAGAAAAATCCAGTTTGGAGGAAAGAGATCATACATAGGGAGAAGATACCCTTTTGAAATACATATATATTTAATATTCCCAAAAAATAGTGGAAATTGCAGAGTTTTTAAAATACTGGGCCTAAAGCAAATACATAAGGTCAAAATCAGCAAGTGATTGGTAAAAATTCTTTTTTTTTCTATCTTCTTTTCTAGTCACTGGCAATCTACAAAATTAACAAATAAACTTGGATGTCCCTGGGTCATTATGGAGGATTGATCCATCTCCTTTTAGGAAGAGAGAAATCTAAGGTATTGGATTGCACAGTCTGCAAGCTGCAATTTCAATCAACTGATTGCCCTTCCTGAATCTTCCTTCTAAAATGAAAATGAAATTGTGGCTAAAAACCAAGCTCAGCTAACCTTAGAAATGTTCTGGACTCCTTAACCTTCTTTTATTATGGTTTCTAATATGCGGATGAAAAAGCCAATTCTCTCATTTTTTAGCGGTCGATTAAATTGTTTCAGCAAAAGCCATTCACATTTGTGCTTCTGAGGTTTTTTGGAACCTCCTGTCCCCAGCGACCCTGAGCCAGGTGCCACTCTCCTTGTATCTGACAAGCCCTTGCATGCTGTTCTCTTTAAAGCAACTCTGTAAGACTTTCATTACAGAACTCAGTTATCGTGGATGCTTGTTTATTACCTAAAAGGGCACAGAATAAATACCAAAATAAATGAAATCACAATAAAAGCATCTGAAGCTATAATGTAAACATTGTGACAACATTAGATTCAATGTGTTTTCATCATCTAATCTTGATGCTATGGATTTCCAATCTACCCAGACCTGGACATAAATGAAAACAAAGCATGCAGGGCTGTGACCTAAATAAGAAGTTACGTTATAATATATAGGAGTGTAAGGGGTAAAATCGGTAAAATACGATGGGGATTTGGAGGTTTTCTCAGTGTATCAGAAAGAGTAAACAGGGATGACTCTTCTCTCCTATTTGTGGGATGACGGAGTGGAAACATCTATGTTCTGATGGAATCCTCACCACTATTAACAATATCTTTACAGTCTCATTTTAGATTATACAGCAGATGCCTCTGAAATTATCTGTTGAATGAATGAATAAGATACAGTCAGCATCAGACTATTCTAAAAGAACTATTAGAAGCTCTGGCTACAATAATGACATCACGTTTGATTACAAGAACAAAAGACACACAACACAGCTGTGTTTCTTAAGGCTCAATTCAACGTAGAACACAAACCTTTACCAAGCACCTCCTGCACTGAGTACCGACCACCACAGACACAGAGATGAGAGAAACCTGGCTCCTGGTATCCAGCAACTCACATCAGAGGAGATAAACATGGAAGCAATTAACTATAATATGGCATAATCATAATCTTAGAGTATACACAGATTTTTACGGTAGAACAAAGAGTCACTTAGCTTGGAGGAGGATCGCTATGTTAGAAAGAACATATGGGAAGTCTGGAAGGATGAGTAGATTTTTTGAAAACAGGAGTTAAAAGCATTTTAGATTGAGAGAAAAATAAGATCACCCACACCAGGTCAGAAAAATATATAGAGGATATTTCAAGCATCATAACATACGTCAAGATGGGAGAATTGGAAGATATTACACAAACTTTAACAAGGCAGTGAAGAGCCTGGAGTGAACTGTCAACAGCTTGGATTTATTCCATAGCAATGAAAAGCAAGCAAGATTTTTTAAAGCAGAAAGATGATGATATTTGTGTTTTAGATAAAGAAAAGGTTTTCCAACTACATACAATAGCTAAAAAGTCTGTCTTCAATCTCTTCTCCCTCTTACTGTTCAACCACTGTATTATCTATCGTAATAGCATTGACAACTCTTCAGAAACGGAGCCAAACATTTGTTTTCAGTTTCTCTCTTTCTTCCCTCCTCCCTGCCATCGGCTCGACTCGCAGAGAGCCCCTCACATTCTGCAAGTATGACTCACGAAACGTACGTGCAAAAATACGTTCGCTTGTTTACTGTAATTATGGTTATGGTCTCAGCGTTAACTCACGGTAGTTTCTAAAATCTCCTTTATTTCCTGTTACCTTTTATCTGTCTCCACAAATCCCACTGGCAAAACCCATTTTTGTTCATTTGTGACCTGCAGCAACTTATCAAAGTGGATTCTAAAGTCACTGCAGCTTTCCACATCACCACTATCCCTTAATTTTTTTTTCAACTATATTATTTCCTTTGGAAAATCTGTATTATAATGATTAACACAAAAATCAAGAAAACATTTCAGATTGATAAGTCAGCTCTACTCACCAAGGGTTCAGCCATTACAACTTCAATTTTCTTTTCAGCTTGAACAGCAAATTCTGCAAACAGGCTCTTGATGACATATTCACCAGGCTTGACGTCTGGGTCAATCGTGATGTTTGACATGATGATATTCTTCTTTCCACAAGAGGAATGAAAGTTGGAAGAAGCACAGCACTTACTCACTTTGCTGACTGGTGCTGAAGCTAAAAGAAACAAAAAAAAACCCTACTTTAGCAATCAACTCAAAGAGGCCTCCCATAACTACCTTAATTAACACGTGTCCTGCCTCTACCCCATCCAGATCTCCCAATCTCCATTTTTGTCTATTTCACGCCACCTCCCAACACTCTGCCTGACATATCTACTATTTAGTTACACATTATGGTTGTTATGTCCTGTTTCTCTCTCCACCCTACTAATGTGAATTCCGTAAGAACAGGGACTTCCTTTGTCTTCTTTGTTCACGGTGAATCCCAAGAACAATACCTGGCATATACTAGGTGCACAATAAATACTTATTGAATGAACAGATCTTAATAATCAGACATCAAATGCAATGAAGGAAATAAAACAGATGTGGATAAACGGAACAGGAACAGGATTAGGAGATTGAAAGGCAATACTACTTTGGAAAACACGCTCGGGGAATGGCCTCGCTGAAGAAACTGCACTTGAACTTGGGCCTAAATGACGAAAAAGAGGCGGCGAGGCAAAGCACGAGGAACAGAAAGCACAAGACGAAATGTGCATGTTGGAGAAACAAAGAGACCAGTGTGGCTGGAGCTCAAGGGAGGAAGCCGGGGTGAAGGGCCACGTGAGATGGGGTCAGAGTCATTAGTCAAGGAGCAAATGGCAGAAGACCTTCTAGGACCGCAGCTTATGTCAGCGCCTGTGGCCCGGAACATCCATGGAGAATCTGCAAGTCTGTACTGCTCTGCCTCAGCCTGGTCTCCAGACACTGCCCTTTCCACATGCTGCCCTGTACGTAACTCTTCCTTGAAAGAGGAAGCAGGACACAAGTATCCAAACACCAAATTTCTGTGTCTACAATTATAGGACAGTCAATTTGTTCTAAACATATACATTCAAAACTTTTAAGGACTTGTTCTGTCAAATTAAAAACAAAAACTACCCTACCAAACAGTAGGTCAAGATACATAAATTTGTAAAGATAAGCTAAACAATATGACAAACTGTTAATCTTCTATTCAAAATATCTTTGTATCATACCAAGTTAAAATACATTATGTATTCCATTCTAGGACTAAAACTGTCTCATAAAAACAATTCAAAACAAAAATTCACAGTCCTTTGGACACAGGGCACATTATCGTAAACAATGACCTGTTTGTTTACTCTGTTTCATGATCCAACATTGTGTATTATTAAAGGAGGGAAATCTGTTAGCAAATGTCATTGTGGAAAAAGGAGGAGATCTAAAATCTTTCTTAAAAATTATTTTGGATCATTAAGGACTATAATTTGTCTTAAGGTAGTGGATATAAACTGTATCTTTTCCTTTAATTACAATCCATAAGATTATAACAGAAAGTTCCCCTGGCTTTAACTTTACATGTAACTAAACAAGAACCTTTAAAACAGACTGAGGTACTTAAATTCTAAATTTTGATGAGGTAAAAACTTCCTAAATGATATCTTAACCTTTAAACATTCTTCTTAAAAAAAAAATTTTTTTTAGTTAAAATGACCTCTCAAATAACTTGCCTTTTTTCTTTTTTGAGACAGTCTCACTCTGTTGCCCGGGCCAGAGTGCCGTGGCGTCATCCTAGCTCACAGCAACTTCAAATTCCTGGGCTCAAGCGATCCTCCTGCCTCAGCCTCCCAAGTAGCTGGGACTACAGGCATGCGCCACCATGCCTGGCTAATTTTTTCTATATATTTTTAGTTGGTCTATTAATTTCTTTCTATTTTTAGTAGAGACGGGGTCTCGCTCTTGCTCAGGCTGGTTTTGAGCTCCTGACCTTGAGCCATCCGCCCACCTCCGCCTCCCAGAGTGCTAGGATGACAGGCGTGAGCCACCGCGCCCGGCCAACTTGCCTTTACTGTCTTCTACTTCCTTAAAAATTAAGCACAACTAAATATCCCAAGGTATCATAATTGCATGTTTAAAAATTTGCCAATAAAGCCAAATTTTTAGGAAAGCCTTTATTTCTAAGTTATCATCTAAGATAGTAACACTTCAAGTTTGTAAACTGAAACCTGATCTCCATAATATGGGATTAGCAAAGTAAATTATTTTTATAATCTAATAAACCAAATGCCATGCAGACATTTGAAATGACATTATCAAAAAATACCAAATGGCATGCAAAAATGTTCAAAATATAGTGTTAAATGCAAGAAGAATCATAAGAAAAAATAATATATATATAACTGAAATAAAGTTAGAAGGCAGGAAAAAATATGTATGGTGTATAATAAATACAGAGTTAACCACTTTTATTTCCATGCACAAAGCTCTAATGAAATTGATTAGGAAAAGACCCATGCCCTCAAACTGAAAACAGGACAAAGGACATGGACAAATTACAAAAGACACAATAGGAGAGGCCAATAAACATGAAAATCATATTTAACCTCATTAATATTCTAAAAACAAAAATTAGGTAACATTTTTCATTTATCAAAGTTGTTCCCCCAACTCTGTATTTCATCATAACGGTTAGCCTTGGTAAAAGATACGTGAATTTTTCTCATTTCTGCTAAGAGGAGAGAGCCAGGGATGATCACTCCAAGAAGGGGAAAAAGAAGGCCAGCTTCCACGTTACTAGATTAACTCGACTTTACTAGAATTCAATATTTTACAATGCCAAGTAGTAGTATTTCTCTACATGCTATCACAAAATTTTGAAACATTTACGTAAGCTTATGAAAGAATAAACACGTACGGATAGAGCGTAATTCCTAAGAACACAATTCAGGCTTGAACTAGAAATTGGAAAAACCCAATGTCATATTAAACATTCTTGCAATATAAATCTACCAAACTCTAAGACAGTGATAAGAATAAAGCCAAACCTGAATAATTAAAATTTGGGAATCTAAAAGCTGGCACAAGCCTATTCTTTCTCTTGGATAAAGTGCAAATAAAAAATAACTACCAGTATTTTTGGATGGCTTATTCTCTCTACAGCACTGTGCTTACTATACTTAATAAAACAATTATCGTTTTCTTCATGCTCATAAGACTCCTATATCCTTATAAATTTAAATTCAGTCAAAAAGAAGAGACAAGTAAGAAGAGACATACTGTATAACCCTTAAAGTGACATGTGTTTGGGTTCTTTCCTTTATAGCAGTGATTGTCAGTTTTTCTGCCTCCACTATGCTCCTATGCATAGGAGCCTACTATTCCAAATAGTAATATCCCTCAAAATAATAGTAGTTCTCAACAGCTGAGGTATTTTGGAATCCTTGCAGGTAGATATATGTAGTCTAAAACAACCCTGAGGCTGGGCATGGTGGCTCACATCTATAATCCCAGTACTTCAGGAGGATGAGGTGGGAGGATCCCTTGATACCAGGAGCTTGAGACCAGCCTGGGCAATATAGCAAGACCCCATCTCTTAAAAAAAATTAGCTGGGCGTGGTGGCACTTGTAGTCCCAGCTACTTGGGAGGCTGAGGCGGGAGAACTGCTAGAACCCAGGAGTTGGAGGTTGTGGTGAGCTGTGATCACTCCACTATACTCCAGCCTGGGCAACAGAGCAAGACTCTGTCTCTAAAAATAAAATAAAATTAAATAAAACTAAAAATAAAAACATAAAATGACCCTGGTAAAGTCTGTGAAAGCTGACTGTAGCTCACTCACCTCTAAGATGAGGTCTTTAGGGATAAAAAGTACTACTTTATAGTCACAAATTTATATATCTACATACATATCATATATGTATGATATGTACATATTTGTGTAAAGATTTATATATATGATACATAAATTGTTATATATAGAATTGCTTATTAATTATAATAATTACTTATATACTGTATTGGCTAACAATAAAAATTTTGATGACCACCTATGAAAGAAAAGGTATAAGGTAAATAGCTTTGAAACAAGAACAAAAGTCAAAAATATCACTGACTTTAAAAAGCAAATCCAAAATTTTTAGTTTAAAAGGCAAACCTATCCCCAGCAAGTTATTTTGTGGATATCAACAAACTAACTCTAAAGCTTATACGGAAAAGCAAATGACTCAGAATAGCCAACAATATACTGAAGGAGAAGATCAAGGTCAGAGGACTGACACTACCTGGTTCCAAGACCCCCATCCGGACAGTACGGTATTGGAGAAAAGACAAATCAGTGGAAGAGAATAAAGAGTCCAGAAAGAGACCCACGCAAATATACTCAACTGATCTTCAACAACAGAGTAAACTCCACTCTAGCCTGGGGAACAGAGTGAGACTCTATCCCAAAAAAAAAAAAAAAAGAGAGAGTAAAGTAATTCGATGCAGAAAAGACGACTTTTCAACAAATGATGTTAGAACAACTAAACATCCTTATGTTAAAAAAAGAAATCTAGATGTAGAACTTACATACCTTTCACAAAATTTACAGAAAATGGATCATAGATCAAAATGTAAAATGCAAAACTGTAAAACTCCTAGAAGGTAGGAGAAAATCTAGGTGACCTTGGGTTTGGTGGTGACTTTTTGGACAAAAAGTCATCATCAAGATCCATGAAAGAAAAAAATTTGTAAGTTGGACTTTATTAAAATAAAAACTTCCACTCTGCAAAAGACACTATTATGAGAATGAGAAGACAAGCCACAGACGGGAGAAAATCTTTGGAAACACATTATCTAATAAAGGACTGGTATCCAAAATACATAAAGAACACTTAAAAACTCAACAATAAAAAAAAAATTTTTTTAAATGGGCACCAGATATGAACAGACACCTCACCAAAGAAGACATACAGATAGCAAAGAAGCATATGAAAAGATGCTCAACCTCGTGTCTCCAGGGAATTGCAAATTAAAACAACAGTGATGTACTACAACATACCTACTAGAATGGCTAATGCCCAAAACGCTGACAAAACCAAACGTTAGTGATGATACGGAGCAACAGGAACTCTCATTCATTGTTGATGGGAATGCAAAAAGGTACAGCCACTTTAAAAGACAGTGTGGTGATTTTTTGCAAAACTAAACATAGCTCGTACCATGTCATCCAGCAAGCATGTCCCTTGGTATTTACCCAAGGGTGCTGAAAACTTATGTCCACACAAAAACCCACATGTGGCAGCTTTATTCATAATTGGTAAAATTTGGAAGCAAAGAAAATGTCATTCCATAGGTGAATGGATAAGTAAATTGTGATACATCCAGACAATGGAGTATTATTCAGTGCTAAAAAGAAATGAGCTATGAAGGTCTGAAAAGTCATGAAGGAAATTTAAATGCATATTACTAAGAGAAAGAAGCCAATCTGAAAAGGCTACAAAGCATATGATTCCAACTAAATGACATTCTGGAAAAGACAAAACTATAGAGACAATAAAAAGATCAGTGGTCGCCAGGGCTTTGGGGAAGGAAGGGATGGATAGGAGGAACACAGAGGCTGTTTAGGGCAATGAAACTCATCTGTATGATACTATAGGGGGGATACACGTCATTATGCAACTGTCAAAACCTACAGAATGAGGCTGAGCGCAGTGGCTCACACCTGTAATCCTAGCACTCTGGGAGGCCAAGGGCGGGAGGATCGCTCAAGGTCAGGAGTTCGAAACCAACCTGAGTGAGAGCAAGACCCTGTCTCTACTAAAATTAGAAAGAAATTAATTGGCCAACTAAAAAAATATATAGAAAAAAAATTACCTGGGCATGGTGGCACATGCCTGTAGTTCCAGCTACTTGGGAGGCTGAGGCAGGAGGATTGCTTGAGCCCAGGAGTTCGAGATTGCTGTGAGCTAGGCTGACCCCACGGCACTCTAGCCTGGACAACAGAGTGAGACTCTGTCTCAAAAAAAAAAAAAAACCTACAGAATGTGCAGCAGAAACAGTGAGCCCTGATGTAAACTATGGAATTTAGTTAATAATAATGTAGCAATATGATTTCATCAATGGTAACAAACATACTAAGGGAAATGGGGGGGGGTAAGGCAACTCTCTGTACCTTCTACTCAATTTTTCTATAAACCTGAAATCACTCTAAAAAATAAAGTCTATTAATTTAAAAAGGAAAGAAAAGAATAACAAGCTTATCCTACCCCTGTGGGCCAGAACCAAAAGTGCCCCAGAAGAGGCAAAATAAACAACAGCTCAAGCTAAAGCTTAAAACAATAATGTGCTTGGATCGAGCTCAAAGACAGGAAACGGTTTATAAGGCAATTAAAGATAAAATGTCAAAAACACAAATCAGTTTATATGGTAGGCAGAGTAAAGGTAGAAACAAAGAAAGCAAAATGGGTATAAGGGAATAACAGCAAATTTTAACTTCTGGTGGGGCCAGCTGATTTGGTAACACCTTTCGACTGACCATCCAGGGGAAAACCACATTGGAAAGCAACTGCGTGTGAAGATGAGAAAAGAAAATATCAGTAATGTGTACATTGTGTGTTGAGAGGCGTGACACGAAAGCGTCGCTGACGACTTCAGTGTACAAATCCAGTTTATCAAGAGCAGAGAATGGGTTGTAAGACAAGGTACACCTCAAAATTCTTTCACATTAGTGAAAAACATACCAAATACTGTTTAAATCTGATGGAAATGAAACACCATTTAATACACAAAATACCTTAATAAAGTATTATTTATTTTTATTCTAACAAACCTGTCCTTATTTCAAGTGACATGCTGGTAAATGGTTCTCTTAAAAAAAAAAAAAAAAAGTCCCAATTTGTAGCATCTGCCAATATCCCTGGTGTAAATATTTGCACCATGGCTGATTTTAAGCCACCAATGGTTTAACAATTGGCTCGTAGGAATTAGATACAAAATATCACTCCTAGTTAGAGTCTATTTATGATGAAGAAATTGACTCCAAATTAAAATCACTTGTCACATGGGCGTGGTAGCACTGGAAAGTGAACTTGGGTCCTGGTTTCCAACAACTTCCACAGTAGTGACTATTTTTGATTTCTTCCAGAATTACCAACTTCTGATACACCCTACTTTCCTTTAAAGGTTAGATTCTTAACATACTGTTTGCTTAGAATAACCATTTTCCAAATCAAGTATTTTGGTAGCGTCTTCTTCTTCTTCTTTTTTTTTTTTTTGAGAAAGGGTCTCACTCTGTTGCCCTGGCTAAAGTACTGTGGCATCAACCTAGCTCACAGCAACCTCAAACTCCTGGGCTCAAGCCATCCTCCTGCCTCAGCCTCCCAAGTAGCTGGGACTACAGACTCATGCCACCAGGCTCGGCTAATTTTTCTATATATTTTTAGTTGGCCAATTAATTTCTTTCTATTTTTAGTAGAGATGGGGGTCTCGCTCTTGCTCAGGCTTGTCTCGAACTCCTGACCTCAGCCTCCCAGAGTGCTAGTATTATAGGTTTGAACCATTGCCTGGCCCAGTTGCATCTTCTAATTCATTTGCATAAAAGGGGCTAAAAAACAACAAGGCTTACATAAAAAAAAAAAACAAGGCTTCCCCACTTTGATTAGATACTTACCTATATTTTCTTTTAACTTTTTATAAATTAGTTTTATTTTTCCATTTAATTCTTTCATCCAACTGGAATTTATTTGGGCTCCTGATATCAAGTAAAAATCTTGTTTTATTTTTTTCCCTAATATTTAATCAATTCTCCTGGGTTCATTTACAAAATTCTGTCACTGATTTTATTCACTACCATAAGCTAAATCCATGTTCAAGTATGCTTTCTGGGCTTTCTATTCTGCTAATTTACAATCTAGTTTTGTATCATTACCATACTTTTAATTATTATAACTTTACAATATGTTTTATTACTTGCTGGCACAAATATTCCTGTTTATACACAATCTTCAGCTGTTGTTGCTTACTATACTTCCAAGTTTATGCATGCCTTCGCAAATTTATTTGAGAAAATATGACAACTGTAAGACTCCTTGTCTAAGGTGGGCACGGTGGCTCACGCCTGTAATCCTAGCAATCAAGGAAACCGAGGCAGGAGGCTCTCTTGAGCTCAGGAGTTCGAGACGAGCCTGAGCAAGAGTGAGACCCCATCTCCACTAAAAATAGAAAAATTAGCTGGGTGATGTGGCATCTGCCTGTAGTCCCAGCTACTTGGGAAGCTCAGGCAGGAATCAAGGACTGCTCGAGCCCGGGAGTTTGAGGTTGCAGTGAGCTATGATGACGCCACTGCACTCTAGCCAGGCAACAGAGAGAGGGAAAAAAAAGACTCCTTATCTAGTACCTGACACACCCTCCACTAACTCATCTTCTTTTGTATACACAGAAAAAAAGCATCCGTTCCTTCGTAGGAGATCTATCTATTCTCATTAATTCTATTCTGAAATACTTGCTTTCTATTTTGTGGGAATGAAATCACTCTGCCTCACTATTCAGTCCAACGTTTTTGCTTCTTGTTCAATTTCAATGGGCAGAAAAATTAAGACTTTTGCTTGTTCTTTAGACAGCTGTTCCTAAAATGTTTATTTACCCTAAACTAAACTTTCCCATTGAAAACAGTTTCTAAACATAGAAGTCCTATGACATCTTTGGCTCACATCCAATGTTTTTTACTTGAAGTCTACTACAGAAATATCACTTATTATAAAGCTCAAGAAAAATGACCTCCCATCTAAATATTCCATTATTCACCCAGCTAGATTTTCCTGGGGTTATTTTCTTGTACTCTTTTGGTAACCTTCAGAAGCTCAGCTAAGAAACGATTGTAAGACCTAGAGATAATGTGGTATTTTTTTTTTAAGTGTGCATGGACCCAGCAGTCATAAAACAAGGGCCCTAGACTTGATTTGGCTACTTATTATCATTATAATCTCGGTCAAATTATTTGACATCTTTTGCTTCTCTTGCAGCAAATGAACAAGTTGAATTATATCTCAACTCTAAGTATGTACCAGAAGCAACGAGAACATTGTTTTCATTTTTGTTCTCCACTCCTCCCCCCATAAAAATATTCACTGCCAGTGAAAAGCCTATTGTGGCAGACTTCTCTGCTCTAGCTCGACATGGGCCTGGGGATCGGCACAGGGTAACTTTCAAGTGAGAATCTGGACCCCAGAATCCTGCAGGACCTCATCCAGCAAACATAACTGGACCCCCAGGAGAGGCTGACAACTGCATATGTAGATGCGCAGCCATTTTCTGACTCCTAAGAAACTGAACAGAAACTAAACAGAGGGCCGAGTCTTCCGTGCCTCTGAGGCTGAGATGATGGGAGAACACAAGGAGCAAAGGGGCTTCCTCCTACTGTCCTACCAGGATGCTAACTGAGGCTCCAAGAGGCAGAGGCTGTTTTCCCTCCCATTGCTCTTGGGGTTACTCCTTAAAATACTGCAGCAGTCCGACCCACACTCATTTAGCAGACAAGGAAATATAACCGGACTCCTAATGGTATCCAGCATCCAGAGATGAAGAAAGCAAATATTTACCAAACACTAGGAGCAAATACTATGGATGTTAAAACACCCAAACCTGTTTCAATTAAAAACAGAAACTAAACAAAGATGCTGACTCTTGCCTTGTTATTCAACACCATCCTGGAGGTCATGGGACAATATAAATAAATGCCTAATGTAAGAAAATCAAATCACTGTTATAAATATTTTAGAAGATGACATGAAACCTCTATATTAAGTAGCAATAATCACCTAGAAATGAAAAGGAATACAAAATCTTACATTCACAAATATAAACTAGGTGAGGATAGATTTACTAAGAAAAGCAAAGGACTTACGGAAGAAACTACAAGAACTTCTTAAAGGGCATAAAAAATTTCAACACGGGGATAGACATATTCATAGATGGGAGGATTTATTATCCTAAGTGTCAGTTCTCATAAAATATATTAACTAGCACAACTCCAATTTCTTTTGTCTGGGTTGTACTGGATAAAACTATATTGGAATATACACGGAAGAATGAACACTCAAGAAAAGCCAAACAAAATATTTTTAAAAACTACAAATAATATTTTCTAAATCAGATGACATATATTCAGATATATGATATATGATCAGATACCTATATTCAAAACATAATATCAAAATACAATATTAAATGACTATATCAGAACATAACAATAATCAACTCACTAGACATAAATATAGATAAATCAGATTAATGTAAAAGAAAAAAGAAACTCCTTATCCGAAAATAAGAATTCTGCCTTTTTCTTTTGATGCCTTAAAGAAAAAAAAAAAAAGAATTCAACATGAGCAAAATTAGAAGTGAAAGGATCTATTTAGTAATAATGTTGAAACATCTGGTTATTCATCTGGAGAAAAATAAATATGCTGTATTCAAAAACCAAAGACCTAATAGATGTAAAGTTAAAAATTCATTTTTCAAAATCTTAGAAGAAATTAGGAATCTTTATGTATATAATCCAGATGAGAAGAGACCTGGAAGCAAGATAGAAAACCCAAAATTATTAAAAGAAAAAAAAATAGAAGAGGAAGAAGATGAATGCATTTAACCAAATAAAAGTGTAAAATATTTAGGGTAAATGATACCATAAACAAGAAAGGATAAAGTTGGAAAAATATTCTAATGCAGACGGCAGAAAATATAAAGCATTCAAAGAGCTCTTGCAAAGTAACAAGAAAAAGACAACACCATACAGAAAACTTGGCAAAAGATATAAATAGGCAATGCATATGAGAACAAATCTAAAAAGCCAAAAAAACCTATGAAAAAGATGCTCAAACTTAGTAGTGCCCAGAAAATACAAGTTAAACTAGCAGTGAGCTTTCATTTTATGTATACATCAGACTGGCAAATATTAAAAAGAATACTTGTATCTACTGCAGGTAAGGTACAAGGAATCGCAACACTGAACACATCACTGATAGAAACGCAACGCCCACCTACGTACAGCCCAGTGGAGAAGGTGTTCTGAACAAAAGCGTAAGTATTCTGGCCCCTAGAGGAGGGCATAAATTTCTTTGATCTTCAGCCTCTCTGTGCAACCTTCTGATTATAAATCAGTTTTGCACAAGCTTTTCCCACAAAGAGAGCACAGGAGGGTCTGCCAGCTCTAGCATTAACACCACTTGGCGGATTTCTCACTGTAGATTACTAAATTGGCAAATTTATCAAAACTTGATTGTCATACCGTTTATTACTATTTTACCCCCTGAAAGAGATTTCATATCCACTCTCAGCATTCTGACAAAGCCAAGCTTTCTGACTTGGTCCTGAATCTTGCTGGCCATCCCTGGCGACACCTTAAATCAGAATCAAAGTCGCTGGAGTAGGGCCCAGGCCCCTGTATGTTTTTGAAAGCTCCCCAAGGTGATTCTAACGTGCAGTCAGGTTTGTGAACTTCACTGGCCTTCTAAAGTGGGATACCTGGCCCTCCACAATGATTTTACTTAAAATTAACTTTGATCATTCAAAATTTTCAAAAGCACCATAAATAAAGAAACATATTTATATAATACAACAAATAACATCCATTAAGCAGTTTGGAGAAATTTAAATAAACACATGTTAGGGCATGAGCAAAGTGAAGAATCGATGAAACAGTTCAAAATCTAATTTTAAAAATTCAAATATGATTCTCCCAGTTCATATTAGAAATCCTGATGAATTGTTTTCTCTCTCAGGGAGGGTTTCGATCACTTCACTTCCCACACTGCCCCTGCCTCAGACCACATTATCTTGGTGCCATATCAATTCTCTGCTTTTTCATTATCTGTGATTTCAAAGAGGGTGAGATTTCAATGATTAAGCTTTAGAACCACTATTAATTCCTCCCTGCACCTTATATTCCGTATCTAGTCCAATCATCAAATCCCATCACAAGTTAAGGTAATCCTTCTTTTTTCTGCCTAAATTTTAAGTTCAGAAGCAAATAATATTCTATGTAGACTCCTGAAAAAAATCTTCCTTCACTCTTCTCCCTCCCTTTTAGCACATGAAATAACTTCACATGGCAGCTGCTCTAATTTGGGTATGTGACCCTCTAAACCTCATACGGAAATTGGATCCCCAGTGGTGGAGGTGGGGCCTGATAGGAGGTGTTTAGGTCCCGGGGGCGGGTCCCTTGTGAATAGCTTGAGGCTGTCCTGGCTGAATTCTTGCTCCGTGAGTTCCCACTAAGAGTTGGTTGTTAAAAGAACCCGACACCTCCCTCTCTCCTGCTTCCTCTTTCACTACGTGGTCTGCACACAAAGGCTCCCCTTCCACCAAGACTGGAAGCTTCCTGAGGCCCTCATCAGAAGCAGACATTGCCACCATGCTTCTCGTCTAGCCTACAGAACCCTGAGCCAGATAAACCTTTTTCCATTATAAAATACCCAGCCTCAAGTATTCCTCTATAGCAACACCAATGGACGCTGACGGCAGCCAAAGGGACCGCTCTCTATTGCAACCACCCGGCCCTGTGCATTCGACCATGGCAACGGATGCCTTTGCGCTCTCCACATAAAAACACAGCGCTAACCTTATCTTCAATAATATTACCAAGGCCATTTTGCTGGAATCACCTTTTTCTTTTCTTCCATAGCATCCCTATAATAAAAATGACTCATTTATCCCATTCCAAGGTATACCGGAGGCAAGGGAAAAAAAATGACTCATTTATACATTGTTCCAAAATACTACGTGAAGATTGTTTTAAACAAAAAAGCATCCACTTAATGGACCTCATACAAGTCTGTTTGTTATGTTACATTGTTACTATGTTACCCGTTAATGGATATTAGTTCATTCTTTATTTTTTATGAATGCCTTAACTACTTTCTGTATCATGCGTCAATAATAGAACTGAAAGTACAGCTTATAAAACAATTCATATGATTCCTACTATGAATTATGATCACATTTACAATTCATTGTCTTCTGGGAGGAACAAGTCTAACAACTGGAATTGGGCTTTTACATCCTTCCCCATTCAAATGGATTTCTCTTTAATCCTCTTTTTGTATTAAAAAAAAACACCCCACCCTAAAACTTTACTCCTTTTAGCAAAATTTTAAAAATTGGGAAATAGCATGCTTAATGAAAACCAACTGCTACATCTAAAATAAAACTCAGAAATTCCACCAAACAGGCGCTGTCCTGTGGCATCACACAGCAACAGACTGGGAGGAAGAATCATCCAGAGAGCGTGGCTCACTGCATCCCGCAGAAGGCCAGCAAACTTGTGTTGAGACTCTTATCAACGTAATAAGGAGACTGCAAACATATTAATAGTTACTTCCAGAAAAGAAGCCCAATCGTTTGGGCCTGTAGTGGAACAGGCCAGAACCCAATGATCTGGGGCCTAGACACTGGCAATGCCTACAACAGGTAAGATACCTATCGGGTGTCATGTTTAAAATACTAAGCAATCAGTACAGAGAGGGGATCAGAATTGCTGCTGGGTGTAGATACCAGGACAGATAGAAAGAGGCATAATGGCTGAATATCGACATTGTTGAAGGTCGTAAGAAATCCAGTAACAGAGGCAGAATATGGTATCTAGAGAATATGGTAACAGGTAAAAAGCACCAGCGAGGTCCAGCAGAGAACAGATCTTATCCTAGGAAACAGGTGTATGATGCAAAGTCCAAGAACAGGAAAATGTGCACATGCAGTTAGGAAAATGGGTTTAATCACTAAAAAGGTATGTCAGCAGAACCTCATTCTCTTCAAGGTATTTTTTTTTATTTGTTTTTTTGAAAAGAACATCATTTTCTTCAAAAGCAGGGTCCCCTATTTGGAGGAAATAGAATATGAAAGAGTATGACAAGGCAGGCAAGGCTCAGGAAGGAAGAAATACCAACAATTAGAGACGGAGGCTTTGACACAAGGATGGGTAGTCCAGGCACTAGAAGAACAAAGACCAAAATTTGTAGTGAGGTTGGGCAGGTGCCAGATCACCTGGACTAGTGAACTAGGGCTCTCCTGAACCCGCATCTGAGCACAGGACAGGACCGGCCTGATGCAAGACTGAGTCTGTCCACTGCTACAATAGCAGGTACAAACAGACAAAGGTCACGCCATCAAGGCTAATGAAACCGAGGTTTGAAACTCAACACAGACGTCCCACTGACCTATTTGCATGCTCAGTCACCCACCTGTGAATATTGTGACTACCCATGCTAGATTTTTCTGATTTTGAATCTCATGATTAAACTATGTGTCTTTATTCTAATATTTATCAATGAAAAGTTTTAAGGCAAATCATGACACCAAACACTTAATGAGTTAGATAATCAGCTGAACTTCTCACAACACAGAATGTTTAGCTTTGAAAATGAAATGTCTCCTTGGTGAACCTAGCTCAAGGATTTGGAATTTAACAAAAGGGCGGATAAAGCAGCCCGAGGACTCTTAAATTCAACAACATCAAGAGCCAGGAACTCCAACGTCAAGGACCATCACAAAGAGTTTGCGTAACAGCGCAGGGTTGGCTTGCTTGTCTAGGATCCGTTTCCTAAGCAGACAGACTTCTCTAGGGGACGAGAGAGTTTATTAGCAATAAGCAATAGCTGACTCTTTGGCACTGTGACCAACATTAACTCTCAACAGATACATCTCTGAAGCTGATGTCAATGAGAAGAATGTAAATAACCCTACAAAGTTCATTTTTACAAAAACCTAGTTAAAAATCTCCATTAATTCCTGGATCTAATCCAAGACTTATTGCTCCTACCTCTTAAATATTTCCATATCCATGATTAAATGAGCTAATATTTTGTACAGCACTTCAGAGAGTGCCTACCCACGTAGCAGGTATTACAGACTCCCTTGCTAGTAATAAATAACATTTGCTCATTTGTTCGCCCTTCAACCTCACATCTGCTCCACTGCGACAGCACCCTAACTAACTCGTCTCCTGCCCCCACTGTGTGAAAAATAGAGATTAGATGAAATCATCCCAATCACTGTCACAAAGTCCACCAATGGCTCCCCATTTATTTTAGGATGAAGACCAAAATCCATAACAAGGTTTTCAAGACTGCATGTGGCCGAGCCCCTGCCTCCCTTTCCAGCCTCCTGCCCTTTGCTCTCCCCACACGCCTCTGCTCCAGCCAGACCGGCCGTTCCCTGTGGCTTCCAGCACCTCGATGGTCCCCCCTGCCCGCCCCTCCACCCTTGGCCCAAACTTGAAATGATTTCTTCCTTTAGATCTTGCTGAAGTATCCCTGGATACGGGATGCCTGTCATTAAAAATATGAAGGATTCGAGAAAGTTAGCTAAAGAGTGTCGGTGTGAGTTATGCAGGGTGGAGGGGTGTCCGTAATGCTGTTTAGCTTATCTGAGCCCCTAATTTACTCCTCTAAAAAAACAGCAATTTATCAACTGATAAATAAACAAAAAGTAATACGTCCATATAATGGAACAGCATTCAGCCACAAAAAAAGTAATGAAGTACCAATACATGCTTTAAACGTATCAGACGAACCTTGGAAACATAGTAAGGATAAGAACCCCATCACAAAGAACACCTATGGTATGACTCTGTTTATATGAAATATCCAGAATAGATAAATCCATAGTGATAGAAAATAGATGTATGAGGATGAGGTTTCTTTTTGGGGTGATGAAAATGTTCTGCAATTAGATAATAGTGATAGTTGTACAACTCTGAAATACACTAAAAACTACCAAATGGAACACTTTGCAGTAAGTGAATATCACAATAAAGTCATTTTAAAAAACAGCAATAATTTTCCCCACCAAATTTTCATGATATGAGATTTAATGAAGGCATGTGCATGTAATGTGTCTATACACACAGATACATGCATACCCACATGCAGTAAGTATTTACCACAATACCAGGCCCTCAAGTACTTCAATAAATGGTAAGCATTATTTCAATCAAATAACACACAGGCCTTAACTGAAATTTAAACAAATGCATAATGTGCTTTTTGGGGGGTTGGTTTTTAATGATTTTTACAATCCAGGAAAAACATCTCTGAGTATGAAAAACTATTTATGAACTTCTGATTGTCTAACAATCCGAGTAATCTATGCAAATTTATTTTCTTAATATGTCATATCTTATTCACATTTTAATTTATACACCTGTGGTTAAAATATCTATCTATGGTCAATTTATCTATCTTGTATCTGTGATAAAAGCTGAATTCACTGAAATATTAGCTGTCATAAAATTACATATGCAAAGTAAATTCTATAAATGAATTTGTTTATAAGAGGTATTTCATGGATAGTCAATGCATCTGTGACCTTAACATTACAGACACTTAATGGAACAGATCTCAGTACCGAATCTTACTTTTTGTCTTATCAATTTTAGGGAACTGAGCCAACCTTTTCAATGATAACATCCTCACTACACAGCTGGTTTAACAGAATGCTCCCGATTCAGTTTTTAAAAGAAGTAATGCCTAAAACCGTTGGCACAGGGACAAAATCCTGAATTTAGGCCATATGAATGTCACTTCATTGTTGTTACTGAAAGAAATAAGCTCAACTATAATCAAACTTCAGCAGGGCTGCATCAACATTCTGCCAGCTAAGCAGGCCCTGAAACCAGAGGGCCTCTAGCGATGAACATAAAAAGTAGCACTGAACGTTACTACAAATCATGCAAATGTACCACATAAATAAGAAACATTATTATAATTAATGATAAAGAACTATAACACACACTGCTCCTAAGTCATGTTCAGTGACAAAACCCATAGATTTTACCTCCCTTTTCCTTTTTCCTTTGGGAGGGTAAGGGCAACTATGACACACATAACTTATTTAATAGAAAAATTGTTTTCTTTTTTATAAAGGCTATTAATAAATTAGGTTTTTCTCTTTTCTTCCCAAGAAATTTACTAAAATGGAAATGTTGTTTTTTTAAAAAAATCACTAAGGAATTATTTTATTCATTCCTACTTCAGGAATTGTTACCCTGAGAGCCATCACTAGTACACTATGAACAATCAAATTGTAAGAGGGGTCATCTATTTACGCTCCTACCTGCTTTCCTACTGTGAATTCATTCCAACAGCTGCATCCCTAACCTGATATCTTAGTCACCTGCACATTTACAAGAGCTTAAAGAAGCATTAAATACACAAAGAAGAGCAAAAAGACAATTGATCTATACCCTGCAGGGGCAGAGAGACAAACAGAAGGACGTGTTTAACTATGCAGTGATATCTGAAGTGAAGAACAAACCAAGTGTTGACTATCTTCTGGCTGATTCAAGGGAAGACGGGTCTTGAAAGATGAAGAAGAATTCACCGGGAGGCAGACAGGGGCCAGGGAAAAGTAGCAGCAAACGGGAAGGCAGAGGATGCTCTCGGCCCTGGGCGCGCGCGCAGTGACACAGGAGACGGATAAAATGCACGGTGGCGAGAAGTGTCATCCCACGGGGGACGGAGAGGCTGTGAAATCAGGAACGGAAGATGCTCACGAGAAGCCCTTGGCAGCAATGCAGAAGATGCAAACAGGACGAAAAAGGAAGCTATGGCAACAATCCAGAGATGGGTGAAGCCCTGAACTACGGCAGTGGCAGTGGCGACACAAGTCAGTGGAGGAGAGACAGGAGAGTTTGCAGGTAGGATGGCGAGTCCCTCGTCCAGAACGGACAGGGGCTGGAGCGAGAGAAAGGAGCACCGACCGACTCCAGGTTTCTGGCTCGGGGACACGATGGATAGCAGGACTGTCCACCAATGGAGACCATCCTCTCATCCAAAATCAAACTAAAAAAAATCCCTTTCCCTCTGTCTCCACTGACCCTTGAGGTTCAATGTGATTCCTTCCATCTCAGTACTCCAGTTCCCTCCATGTGTAACAGTCATTCGGGAAGTCATAACGCATAACGACATCTCTCACTGAACTTCCCTACTGTAGCTTTGCATGCATACCTTCTCTCTATAAGCTCCCTGGGAGCAAAGACCACATCCCGTACTTTTTTTCTATCTGCCACAGCGTAGCATATGCTCAATAAACATTGGTTAACTCAAAGGTGTTGGTGTTAGAAAACATCTTCAGAAAGACACAGCTAACTATTGTCCTT
This sequence comes from Lepilemur ruficaudatus, assembly GCA_963574885.1. Classification (NCBI taxonomy): domain Eukaryota; kingdom Metazoa; phylum Chordata; class Mammalia; order Primates; family Lepilemuridae; genus Lepilemur; species Lepilemur ruficaudatus. Next base: position 28,378 of record CAUYRT010013753.1, read on the forward strand.
TTCCTAGGGTCTTAATATTTTTAATAACCCCCACCCTCTCTAAAACAATAGAGATAATTGAAGATTAAAAAGATATCCACAGATGCCAGCAAAATAAAAATCTCTCCCCCTTTCCAGGGCTATGGCGACGAGGTTAGGAGCTCATTGAACACCGAGACTAGCGATTTATTTTCAGCAGTAACCTATTGCTTTAGAACTGTAAAAACACCCTTAAGAGATATATACACTATGAATGCCCAGGGGCAATAGGCAGATCGAATCATTATACCACTAAAAACATACTACTAAAAAACAAAGGCTGTGCAAACATCTGGTTTGCCTTCACTCTTGGATTCAGGGAACATGATTAAATGAGATTTGGCTGTGGCTGGTGACAAGGTTCAGGCATCAACATGTAGAAATATTTAAATAGTCACAAAACAAGACAAGCACAGAGTTCCATAGATTCCCCTAAACAAACTTAAGGTTTTAGAAGACAAGCTGCTGTGATGTGATATACCGTCCTCCTATAAGAATCTGTTAATTATGGCTGTATTCTCACAATAAAACTGTCTTCTATTTTTTAAAAAGTACATGGTGATGGGGTAAGGAGAGGGAGGGAGAAGGGAGAGAAAAAGATTAGAAAACATACTTTAGTGGCCGGGCGCGGTGACTCACGCCTGTAATCCTAGCACTCTGGGAGTCCGAGGCGGGTGGATGGCTCAAGGTCAGGAGTTCAAAACCAGCCTGAGCAAGAGCGAGATCTCGTATCTACTAAAAATAATAATAAAAAAACCCCACAGAAACTCTGTAGTTTACGTTCAAAACTGTGCTTACTGCATCCCAGTCAAACTCCAACTTCTGCATGTTCCTGATCACAGCTAGCTGCCCATGAGATCATGTCAATTTATTAATTCCTACTAAGGTAAAAATGATGGCAAATGTTTGACTCGTCAGTATAGAACAGAATTGGAGAAACGAATCTAATGGTAGACTTTTCTGACAATGAAAAGACACTGGGGAAGGGAGTGGGGACAAGACAAGGGAGCAATTCCTGCCTTGAAGTCCACTGTCCTTTCAATACTTTTTTTTTTTTAATGAGATAGGGTCTCACCCTGCTGCCCAGGCTAGAGTGCAGTCACATCATCATAGCTCATTGCCACCTCAATCTCATGTGCTCAAGAGATCCTCCTGCCTCTGCCTCTCAAGTCGCTGGGACTACAAATACATGCCACCACACCCAGCTAATTTTTCTATTTTTTGTAGAGCTGGGGTCTCACTCTTGCTCAGGCTGGTCCCCAACTGCTGGTCTCAAGCATTCCTCCTGCCTCAGCCTCATAAAGTGCTAGGATTGTAGGCGTGAGCCACCACTCCTGGCTTCAAATACATTTCTTAAACATCTACCTGGTGAAATGACAAACAAGGTATTCTTGTCTGTCAACAAGAACTGTGTGTATAGAGAAGGAAAACTGTTTATTCAGGGAGTCCTGCTGGCAAGAGTAGAAACCTACATGTGTGGTGGGATTCCCTGTCAAAGTTCTCCGCCCATGGGTGGAACAAATGAGTTAACTGTGTAGTTCTGCAGCTAAGAATCCACAGGTGGCAATTATAATAATTACAGAGTGTCTGGGCAAAAGTTTATAAAAGTAACTTAGGTGGTGGTTAATATTGAGCACTATTTTTGGTCAAATACATGCTTTTATTTTCTATTTTAAAATTTGATACATTTCTACTCAGTCTTTCATACCCTCAGCTGATTATTACTGGGCAACATGGATTAAAAAATATATTTCTATGCAATTTGGGCCAAATTGGAACTCTTTCATATTCTTATGGTTTGGGGCCCAAAGAAAACAGAAAACATTTTAGTGACTAATATGATTTTAACTGTTAGGCTTTCTACATCTCTTTAATATCATCTATCTACAGCTCTTGTAGTTGTGTAAGACAAATGCACTGCATAGCATTGTGAATAAAAGTCACAATGGGCTCTGGGGTTGGACTGTCTGCATTCAAATTCTAGCTCTGCCATTTATCAGTCATTTGACCATAAACATTTATTTACGCATCTTGTACCACAGTTTCCTCACTTGTAAAGTGGGGACCATAATAGTATTTATTCCACAGGATTGTTGTAAGAAATCAGAGTCACTTAGAACAATGCCTGGCACAAAATAAGCATTCAATAAAGGTAAAATACCATCATTATTACTTTTTTGATATATGTTGTACTCCACAGTTCATATCTATATTCAGCTTTAAGTAACGACATACATTCTTTTCATCTGTATTTCCTGAACATATTAATCATACTTATTTTAAAAGGTTTTTGATAACTAAAATATCTGGATTAGTGTGTCTGCTTCTGTGTTTTTCTTCTTGGTTTTTAGTAATTACTTTTATCTCTTGGAATGCCTGGTGAATTTTGATCCAATGCCAGATGTTGTATTTTTAAAATTATAATGGCTTTGGGGTCACATCTTCCTCCAGAGATGCTTTACCTCTTCCTCTGCTGGAGAGCTGATTGCCTTAATCCAATCAGAGACAGAACCAACTCCACACTGCATTACAGGTTTTTTATTATTTTTCTAATAGACTTTATTTTTTAGCATAGTTCTAGAGTCACAGCAAATTGGGTAGAAACTAGAGAGAATTCCCATATACTTCCTTTCCCTGCCAGCCTCCCTGACGGTCACTACCATGCACCAGAGGGGTACCTTCGTTACAACTGTGGCACCTACTGTGGCACCTACATTGACACATCATTATCATCCAAAGCCACAGTTTACATTAGGGCCCACTCTTGGTGTTGTACAGTCCATGGGTTTGGACAAATGTATGGTGACATGGATCTGCCACTATAGTATCATACAGAACAGTTTCCCTGCCCTAAAAACCCTCTGTGCTCCACCTATTCATCCCTCCCTACCCCAAACCTCTGGCGACTACTGATCTTCCTATTTCCATAGTTTTGCCTTTTCCAGAATGCCACACAGTGCGTTTACTGCTTTTGCGAGGCTCTTTTCCGTCTCTGCTTATCTCTGTTCTTAGTAGCCCTCCTAGGGCTCTGCCTGAGCAGCCGGGGTGTTCGCCATGGCCCTTTCCTCCTAGTGAATCTTCAGAGACTGAGAAAATTGTGCTCTACACTTCATAGGCTTTCTGCCTAGTTTCTTAATATCCTGTTCCATGCAGCACCAGCACGTGGCAAATGCTTGGATAGGAAAACAGGTCAAATGTCGGACTCAGCTTTCCACCCACCCTTCTCACTGGGATTCCAGACTCACAAGGTGCTGTTTTCCAGCTCCCTAAATTGTCTCAAGTCCTGCTGTCTCCTCCTTCCCTGTGGCCCCCTGCCCAAGGCTATTGCCTGGATTCTTTTCCTCTTGCTCAGGACTCAGATTTATCAAGTGCCCCAAAGGAAAAATCAGTTGCCAAATGTCAGCTCCTCTCCAGTTTCCCATTTCTCCAGAATCTTGTCGCTGAAGTCCAGGTTTCCTCATCAGCTCTCCAATGTCTCCAACAGATGCTACTTTGCGTATTTTATCCTGCTTTTCTATTCAGCTCGGGGAGAGCATTGACTTTCATCTGAGCTGGAAGTGGAGGTCCTAACATCCATTCCTGACAGATGTTTCTGTATTTCCTTATTTATTTTAAGATTATAAGATTTATAATCTTAAGATTACAAATAATATCAACAGTTTAGCCAAACTCTACCTACTCTACTAACCACATGTTTGCTTTTTTGGATGATTTGTCACTCCCAAATATGAATCTCTAATTTAGCATGTTGCTATGTTAAAATATTTGGTCATTTGTTGTGTAAATACTTATTTTATTAATTTTTATTAATTTTAAAATGAGGGTTTGGTGTTCAGAATCACCATATTGTGTAGTGTATATGAAATTCAACTAAGCAATAGAGATGTTGGGGAAATATAATTTCTATAGTTTGAAATATTCCATAGTTAAAAAGGACATCAATAGGCAACCACATCACACTGTGGCAAAGCTTACCATAGAGCAGCGGGCCCCAACCTTTCTGGCACCAGGGACTGGTTTCATGAAAGACAATTTTTTGAGAGGAGGTGGGAGGTGGGAGGCCGAGCTCAGGTGGTGACGCCAGCCATGGGGAATGGAGCGGCTCTAAACGCAGATAAAGCTTCCCTCCTGCTGCTGCTCACCTCCTGCTGTGTGGCCCAGTTCCTAAATTTCATGGAAGACAATTTTTCCACGCACGGGGGTGAGGTGGTGGTGATGCAGTGGCCAGTTTCTAACAGGCCACAGACTGGTACCAGGTGCAGCCTGGGCGTTGGGGACCGCAGCCATAGAGGAAGGTACTTGGTGCTAAGTAACCCATAGAAAGATACCTAAGTTAGATGAGAGGGGTTGTTTAGGAAAGGCTTCCAAACAAGACAGTGACCTATGAACTACAACCTGAGGGAAACATACGGGGCCTGGGGGTGGGCCAGGGCTGGTGGAGATGTAATTCTCTAAGAAAGTAAGGGGCATTGGGGTGTGAAAGTTTTGTCAGAATCAAAACGGAGTCACTTGTGTCAAACTCCAAAAAACACACAAAACCAGGAGGCTGAGAAGGCAGGGCCCTCAGGCACACATGCCTGTAAGAACTATGACAAAGACTCTCCATGAGCTCTCATGCACAGATGGGACCAGCCTTCTGCCAAGGACTCCTCAAACTGCAGCTTGCTCGATGAGTCACAGGGACAGCTAGCTGGATGCGCAAGAACGCTTGCCTGACACACTGTCTCCACTAATGGACTGGCTTCAACTCCTGCCATGAGCCCCTGGAGCCAGTGTTCTCTCTGTCTCAAAACACATTACACACAGTTTCCCTTCTGCCTGGGCTAGCGTCCCCTCCTCCGTCTCCTTGGATGTGCCTCTGGTCCCCGCGGCCCTCACAGCCTGGATTTGCAGATCCCCTGCACGTTCCCGAGTGAACTCCGAGTCTTTGGAGAATCTCTCTCCGTTTGTTACTTAGGCTGGCAGGTGACACGTGTGTGTGGGTTAAATGATAAAGGACCCGTGAGCCATGTCTGTGATTGCGGACGGCGTCCTGAGGGAAAGGCAAATCCTAAGGGATGCTGAGCAGCAGGGCAAGAGGGGATACGGGAGACCGGTGTCTGTATTGAATTTTTTACAAAATGATACGCCCTCGCCCCTCCGCCCCCATCCCGCGTTGTGAAGGCCTTGTCAATGTGTTTTTCCCTCTAGTCTCCTGTCTATGCCAAAACCATCCTCCCCTGTGCTCCTGGGATTCCTGGAGGCTGAGTCACACTCGGCACCCCCTTACTGTCCCACTGTCACTTACCGGGCTCTGCCCAGCCCCGCCTTTCCGGAGCGTGGAGGGTCCCCCCCCTCCTGCGCAGGCGAGTTCGCTCTGTTAAGAGCCAAGTTTCAGAAGCGGGGCTAGGGAGAGGCAAAGATGTAAAATGTAACCAAAATGTTTGTACTCTCATATTTTCCTGAAATAAAAAATAATAAAAGAAAAAGAAGTGGGGAGAGTTGGGTACTGATTTCCCTACCCAAGTCCAGCTTGAGAGAGAAGACAGGGATGTGCTAAGAATCGGTAGGTCTGTGTCATGGCTCCAGCTGACGTTTACTTTTCTCAATGGTAGTTTCCGAAAAATAGTTGGAAATATGGACTTGCTTTCACTTGTGTGATGGGAAAGCTCTTTCTAGCTGGTGTTCCGATTGCCCTGTTTATGCCTTTTGAAAAAGTGATTATCCGGCTGGGCGCGGTGGCTCACGCCTATAATCCTAGCCCTCTGGGAGGCTGAGGCGGGAGGATCGCTCAAGGTCAGGAGTTCAAAACCAGCTTGAGCAAGAGCGAGACCCCATCTCTACTAAAAATAGAAAGAAATTAATTGGCCAACTAAAAATACATAGAAAAAATTAGCCGGACATGGTGGCACATGCCTGTAATCCCAGCTACTGGGGAGGCTGAGGCAGAAGGATCGCTTGAGCCCAGGAGTTTGAGGTTGCTGTGAGCTAGGCTGACGCCATGGCACTCTAGCCTGGGCCACAGAGTGAGACTCTGTCTCAAAAGAAAAAAGAAAGAAAGAAAGAAAGAAAGAAAAAGTGATTATCCTTCCACTAGAGAAACAAGACTTGATTTTGGTATTACACATTAGTTTTGATGTTGTCTTTTTGAGATTGAGGTAAAATTTACGTAAAGTGAAATGGACACAAGCATATTAAATGGATGAGTTTTGAAAAAGATACACACTCATGTAACCATCACCCAAATCAAGATTTAGAACCTTTCCCTATCATCTCCAGAAAGTTCTCTCATTTCAATCAACTCACCCTCAAAAAAACCTCCAAAACCCAAAAAACTCCACCCCCCTCCAAACAGCTATTCTGATTTCTGTCATATACCTTAATTTTCCTAGTCCTGAACTTCATGTAAATGGAATCAAATAGACTATATCTTTCTTCTGTCTTGTTTCTTGAGTTCAACATGTTTTGAGATTATTCCATGTCGTCATGTGCCTTTTTTGTTGCTGACGACCATTCTATTATATGAATAAAACATAATTTATTTATCTATTCTCCTTTGATGGGTACTTCAGTTGTTCTTACACACTAATTTTTAAAATCAGTAAACTGTGTAGGATGGTTTAGAACTTTTCTTTATAGCGGAGAATTTTATTTAGGAAATCAAAATTACATTCCTACTAGATTTTCTAAAAAATTAGAATTAGATACTCTGTTCATATCCTGTAGACTCTTGATTCTTGGAAAGGCCATGGGTATCATTCAAAATCCAGATGAAGCTTGAGTTAGAAAGAGTGAGCACCCTAAACTTGAAACTGGGGACTGGAATTTCAGTCATATTGGCCTCTGTAAGTCAACTATTAGGATTAGTCATCCATTGCTCTGTAACAAATTGCCCCCAAATTTCATGGCTTAAAATAGCAATTTTTTTTATTAATAATCTCACAATTGCGGTGGATCAGGAATTTGGGAGTAGATTAACTGGGTGGGTGTGGCTCAGGGTTTTTCAGGAGATTGCAGTTAAGATGTTGGAACAAATGGTCAAAGAGGTGCCTTAAGAGAAAAGCATAACAGAAGAAAATGCTTGCAATGGGTTTTGAAGGAGGAGTAGGAGTTCACCAGGTGAACTAAGAGAAAGAAGCGGAAGGTGTTTGAGCAGGCAGGGGAGATAACAAACATAAAACCAGGGGTAGCAAGAAAGCAAAGGTAGAGTACAGTTGGAGGGAGGGACAAGGAAAAGTTCAGGAAGGTTATCGTACGCCTTGCTAAAGAATTCTATTTTCCACAAACAGTTTGGGTCTGCTAAAAATCCATTAATTTTAAGCATGGAATAACATGATTAGATTTGCATTTAGAAAAAAAAAGCAACTCTTAAAGGCAATTTGGAAGGTAAATTAGAGAGAGAAGAAATTAAGAGGCCAGTGGAAAACTACTGCAATAAAAATGGGCAGGAGGAAGCTAATATAAGAACGGTGTTATTAGACTTGTCCTTCTTAGACGTGGTGATCATGCGATTCTAGTGGGGGCTGTCGCTGAGGTCTGTGACTTTGCTGTTCCAGTCTGATTTTTTGAAGTTGAGCTTTGGAAAGAAGGCTTTTGTGGAGCAGGAGGAATGTAACCTGTGCTAACTGTGGCCATATTCTTGCCGCAAGGAGAACGTTGATCTATGAGAAAGGAACATGAGACCGAGCGCTCTGAGCGGGTCATCAGTCATCTTTTCCATTTACTGGCATTTCTGTTGTTGGTTTTTTATTTGTTTAATTTCTATGAACTTAATGTGGGAATTCCCAGCATCAGTGGTGCCAGTGGTGGCTTCTGGGGAGGTGTCACTGGGGAGGTTGGAAGTGTGATTGCCTAGCCTAGGTAGCCACCAGGCTGGATTTTCTGATTCTGCCTGACATTGCATGAGCTACTTATAATCCTTTCACATGTTTGCTGAAATTATTTAGAATGGGTTCAGCTGTTTACAGTTAAGGATCCTGCCAGACATACTTTCAAAAAATAAAATGCCCTCTTTATACCTAAGTTAGCTTGAGTGGGGTTTCTGTTACTTGCTGTTAAGAGAGTACTGGCTTAAACAGGTTTGTTAATTTGGGCTGAGAGGAAGAAGCTAGTGGAGGGAAGAGATTTAAATATAGCTGAGAGGAAGATCACAATCCTGGAGGATAAACCCTCAAACCTCGGGGAGGAAGAGGGGCCTCTCACCCTCTGAGCAGGAAAGAAGGAGGCAAGAATGGGCTTGGGCAAAGATGAGTTTGTAGGTGTAGCATGAAGAGTCAGGGAAAGTCAGTGTGTTAAGTCAGAGTTAAGGCCATCTGCTGGGAGAAAGGCTGAGGGCTAGGATCTTAAGGAGAATAGTGGAAATATTCTCCTAAAATAAATGTCATGAGAGAAGGGGAAAGAGCTGAGCCAGGACTTATTAGAGGCTTGATAAGAAATGCCAGTGACTGACAAAGATACTTTGTTTGGCCAGACTTTAGCCAGGCTTCTGAACCTTCTTGGAGGCCCAGGTGTGCCCTTCTTTGTAAATTCAGTTTTAGCAAGTAGCACTGCCAAGGCCCTTTGGCAAGTATCCCCCACCCTTGATACCCTGTCACCTTTGATATCTAATCAAAGCTGTCCCCTCCTCCCTTTGGTATGTGATCACCCTGGCCTGCCTCAGCAGGAATCTCATTAGGTTAGTTCAGCCTCAAGTGCCCCTAGCCCTGATGTCTCCTTTTAGCAATTTTCCATCCACCAGTGCTCTGCTCCTTGGCTATAAATCCCCACTATCCCTGGTGTGTTCAGAATGGAGACCTGTTCTATACTGAGGTGTCTCTTCTTCTGTTGAAATAGCCCTGAATACAATTTGTTTTCACCACTTTAACTTCTGTCCAGCTCTGGTTTTCTTTGACAGGACCCCAAATTTGTCACAAAACCCACCTGTGGTATGATATGGTTGTGTCCAATTGCACTCCCTAAACAGTGCTCAGGGGCAGGGATGGCGGGGTGCGGTCAGCTGGGGGTGGGAAGAGAGCAGACTGGAGAGAGGTGGGTGAGGACAATGACAAGAGGGTGGATAAAAGGGGTCACTATACAGGCCCGAGGTTGGATAGAGAAAAAACTGGAAGGGTAGTAGGCTGGGAGAAAAAAGAGGAGCCGGTGGTTTGGATGAAGGCAAAGAGTAATTATAGCGGATGCGGCTGGGTAGTGAGAGAACATGGACAGGAGGAGTTAGACAGTGGGAATTAGGTTTGAAGATTTCAGGGAAGGAATTGTTCAGAGAATGGCTGTGTCCAGGGTGTGAGGAAGCGACTATTACATAACACCCTTCACTGTCCTACAGAAGGTGAGTCCTCCACGTCTCCTCTCTCAGGCCAAATGCCTCCTCTCCATTTCCGTCTTCCCTGCATACTTCCTCTCACCTAGGGGTGGGGACCTGCGGCCTTGGGGCCACATGTGGCCTTCCGGATCTTTGAGTGTGGCCTTTTGACTGCTGCACTTGGGGATCTGGAGGGGCCACAAGTGGCCTTGAGGCCACAGGTTCCCCACCCCTCCCAGGATCTTTGACATTTTAGAGTTGAAAGAATCTTGAGGTCATAGTTTAGCTTCTTCAGTTATTAATGAAGAAACAGATCAGGAGAGATTCAGGTGTCATGTCCAAGTCACTATGCAAGTTCTTGGCAGTTCTGAGACAAGAACGCAGAAATCCTGACTCTCGGGACTAAGTTCTTTCCCTCAACTGTATTGCTGCCTGTTAGGCTGACTTCTGGGGGGGGGACACTCACTCCCACCCACACATATGCACACACCTGGGAAGGCTTTCCTTGTACACTTGGAGGGTTGTGGTTTCTGACATCTACATCAGTGTATTTGTGATATTGTCATATAATAAGAAACGTATATTTGGTCTTGTCCCTTGTTCCTGGCACAGACCTCCCAAAACCTTCAGAATTTTGTGGGTGATAGGGGAGAGAGAAGCATCTTTTGTTATTCCTAAGTCTCTTCCAACCAACTGAGTTTATGCTTAAGAGATAACTCTTGGAGGACGGGGATGCTTGCCAGAGGAACTAATCATGTGATTAGAAGGTTGGAACCGTCAGCCCCACTCCTTGACCGACGAGGAGGAGGAGAGAGGAGCCAGAGAACAAGTTCAATTACCAATTGCCAATGGTTTCATGTCATGCCTATGTAATGGAGCCTCCATAGAACTCCTGAACAACAGGATTTGGAAAGCTCCTAGGTGGGTGAACGTAGGGAGGAGGGAGGGTGGCATGCCTGGAGAGGGCCTGGAAGCTCAGTGCCTCTCCCCTACACCTTGCCCTGTGTACCTCTTCGTCTAGCTGTTCATCTGCATCCTTTATAGTAAACAGGCAACATAAATAAATGTTTTCCTGAGTCTCATGAGCCTTTATAGCAAATTATGGAAACTGAAGAGCAGCTTGTGGAAAACCCCAGTTTACAGCTGGTTGGTCAAAAGTACAGGTGACAAGGTAGTACTTGTGATGGGTACCTGAAGTGAGACAGTCTTGTAGGACTAAGCCCTTAACGTGTGGGGTCTGCATTAACTGAGGGGAGTTAGTGTCACAGTTGAGTTGTAGGACACCCAGTTGGTGTCTGGAGAGTTGCAGAATTCCTTAATGTGAGGAAAAATCCCACACAATTGGTGTCAGAAATGTTGTATGAGTAGGCAAGTTTTTTTCCCCCTTTAAAATACTAAAGTCAGCGTTCTCCAGAGTACAGAACAATAGGATGTGGAGATATATAATAATGAGATTTATTATAAACAATTGCTAATGAGATTTGGAGGCTAAGGATTCCCACTGCCTACCTCTGTGAGCGGGAGACTCGGGGAAGTTGGTGGTATAGTTCCAAGGCCTGAGAGCCTGAGAGCCAAGAGCATGTAGCTTCCAGTCTGAGTCTGCAGGCCTGAGACCCGGGAGTGCTGAGGGCAGGAAAGACTGATGTCCCAGCTCCGCAGTCGGTCAGAGAGCAAACTCAACCTTCCTCGGCCTTTTTTGTTCTATTCAGGCCCCCAGCGCATTGGAAGATGCCCACCCACATTGGGGAGGACCATCTGCTTTACTCAGTTCACCAATTCAAATGCTATTCTCTTCCAGAAACACTCCACACACATACCTGGAAGTAACACTTACCCCGATATCCGGGCATCCCGTGGCCCAGTTAACACATAAAATGAACCATCACAATTAGGAAACTCCTGAATACTTCCTATTTTCCTTTACTTCTTATGTTAACAGAATTCAGCTGTATCATCTCACCTAACCTGTTAGATTGAGCACTTTAATTGGACAGGTTGTGTGTGTGTGTACACACACACATATATATATACATGATATAGATTTTAAATCACTATATTCTCATGTCAATGACAGGGCCTGATGCAATAAATTCATTTAATAAATGAGTAGAAACTCGAATAAAGACACCAATGTTGAGAGGACCCTCCAATTGGCCCAGCAGTGGGCTGGGGGCCGTGTGTGGGTGCTGAGAAACTGGCAGTGGTATGTAGGGCCCACAATAGTACAGCAGTAGTTTTAGAGGGACTTAATTTTGGTTTTTGAGTGGGATGGGTGGGGACTGAATCATCAGCATGAACAATGAGGGTGGGGTTTAGTGGGGAGAGTTTTTGGAAGAAGAAGGGTGAGAAATTGAAACCAATCTTCTTCTTATTTTTAGGCATTAAACAAGTCAGCCCATTTAATTCTAACTACCATCCCAAATAAGGAAAAATAAAATCATTATCCAAGGTCATACGATCATAAGGTCATAAAACAGATTTTTAACTAACCAGGGATGAGTCCTCTTTAGAATCCCTGCCTGATAACACATCTATTCCTTTGACAAAATTTTCTCTTACAAGGTTTCCTTTTTTTGTATCCCCTGATCATTCTGAATATGTGCAGTCTGCAGTTAGTAGCAACTTTTGTTAAAAAAAAAAAAAAACCAAAAATCAAGAACCCTACACCACAATGCATTCATTCATATATTCACTCATCCATTCAAAACATTTAATGAGCGGTTACTAAGTGCTGGGCACTGTACTGGGTATTGGGAGTTCAGCAACAAACAAAAGACACAGGATGCTTGCCCTTTTATAAGTACACTTTGTATTTTTATTGCTTCTTTTACTAATAGCTTTCAGAATCTTAATCAAGCCTAGAACATTCCGTCTGAAAGATTCCTATGCGATATCCTAATAATTTACCCAAGACCTAAATTCCAGTCTCCTGCTAGGGAAGTTGATTTACATTTTGCTGGATAAATACAGATGTTTTGAATAAAAACAGTGGAAAGACATCTAAAGCTAAAAATCTCCTAAGGAGTCTGCTTTTAATTTCTTGGCAAGCACGTGGATCTCAATGAGGGGACCGTTAGCACTGTTGGCTCAGGATGAAGCTCTGAAAGTATATCTGGACTGGTTACTATGGTCTGAATGTGTCCCTCCCAAATTCATGTTAAAAGCCTACCCTCCGTGGTGATGGGATTAGGAGGTAGGGCCTTTGGGTGGTGTTTAGGTCATGAAGGCTCTGCCTCGTGATTAAGATGAGTGCCTGCTATGCTTTCTATGTGCCCCTCTCAAAGTTCATGTGTTGGAAACTTAATCTCCAATGTGACAGTATTGGGGGGAACTTTTAAAGGGTGATTAGGTCCTGAGGGCTTTGCCCTTATGAACGGATTAATGCTGTTATCGCGGGAGTGGGTTTCTGATAAAAAGGACGAATTTGGCCCTTTCTCTCTGTCTTGAGTGCTTGCTTGCCCTTCTGCCATAGAAGGATGTAGCACAAAGGCCCTAGTCAGATGCCAGTGCCATCATCTTGAACTTCTCAACCTCCCTGTGAACCAAATAAACGTCTATTCTTTATAAATTATCCATTCTATGGTATTCTGTTATACTAGCTGAAAATGGACTAAGACAGTGCCTTTATAAAAGAGACCCCCAAGAGCTGGCTAGCCCCTTCTGCTATGTGAAGTTATAGTGAGAAGACAGCTGTCTGTAAGGAAGCAGTCCCTTCCCTGACCCCAAATCTGCAGAGCCTTGATCTTGGACTTCCCAGCCTCCTGTACTGTGAAAGATAAATTTCTGTTGTTTATAAGTTACCCACATTATGGTATTTTGTTATAGCAGCTGAAAGGACTAAGACACCTGTTTTCCCTAAAGATACTAACTACAACTGCTTTAATTCTAAAGGGCAAGGATGGTGAGCCACTAGAATGAGGCTATACTCTAGTATCACTGCTGTGTGTAGAGGAAGCAGACTTGGCAGAGCCCGCTGAGCTCACCTCCTTATCATCTTGACACTTTTAGGTATGGACGAAATGAAGCCAGGTAGGTGGCTTGAACTAAATTCCACTGATGCTTGTGGACTTCTTGGCATCAGAAAATGGGGACCAGGGGCTCTGCACACGGAGAGCAGTGTAGAGGGTGGGGGTCTAGGCTAGCTGCATATTGATAGGGGTCATTGATGGAGGACCCTGGTTGAGGACCAATAGGAGCGCAAAAGTGGAATGGCACCAAGAATCCTCAGGTTGGCCTCCCGAAGTTGGGTCTGCCAGCTCTGAGAGACTGGTTGGTGGTAGGATAGGTCTTGCTCCACTGGAGCAGTGGGTCCAGAGGAGGTTATTTGCTTTTGATGTGAGGCCGGGGGCAGAACCATCAGAATGGGAGCTGAGAATGGTAGTGAGAATTTTTGGAAGGAGGAAGAGCCATGGAGGAATGAAACCAATCTTTCTACGATTGTTAGACATTTTCACAAATTAGCTCATTTAATCCTAACCACCACTCTGGATAAGGAAAGTGAGAATCAGAGAAGTCACACAGCTTGTCCAACTCACATGCCTGGCATGCAGTAAAGTGGGGATTTAAACCCAATTCCTTCTGACTTCAAAGGGTGGTCTTTCCAACGCTTGTCTAGGAGGCAGGATGTTCCTTTTTCCTTCATACCAATCCCCTACCTTACTCCTCAGCCACTCTCTCTTTTTCCTCTGCCTCTTGCAATTTACTTTTCTGCCTTCTTGCCTCGTTCTTTAACTACAATTTGCAACAAATATATTTATCAAATAAATTTAAAAAGTAGACATTGAAAATTTTATATTTTTCTAAAAAACCAGAGTCCAACACTTTGACTCTTCTGAAATTAGAGAAAAGTTGTTTTGTACTTACTTATCCAAAGCCTGTAACTCATTGGTTCCCTACTTATGTTTCAGTATACTCAAGGGAAATAGCAGGGCAAGGAATATATGATCAACATATCAGAGGTGAAAGATGTAGAAACTGCAGCATGAAGAGGCTCAGTAACTTTCTTAGAATAAATTGGCTAGTTCCTGATGATACAAATAATTGAGGGAAAGAGTGATATAGAGAAAATCCTGAGTTTACAAATAAACTGAGTTTCAAAAGTGTATTTGTAAATTGGTTGTCTGACATTCGGTATATTTCCCCAATAAAAAGAAAACTGATGTGACCTGATTGTCTCATAGATAATTGCTGAAATCCAGTATTTATACCCAAGAACCCTACAACAAACAAAAATTATTATGCAATGCTTATAATTAACACAACACAGAGACAATACACTAAGAGAAACTTTAATTTTAAATGCATAGGAAGAGAAAGTTTAGTTAGGAGAATGAAAGAGTTAAGTGGAGAATCTGGTGGAGATTGTGAAGGTGACATGTGGACACTATAATTAGAGGCTTTAAAGGACAAATGACAGACACTTGTTTTTAAGAATGCGAAGGTTGTCAGAATTGAGATGGAGTCATTTGTGTTAAAAACAAAACAAAACAAAACCTTGACAAATGGCTGGAGAAGGCCATGAAGGGTGGGTTCTCATGCACAAATGCCTGATAACAAGAACTCCCTCAAAAGACTCTGCAAAAACCTTAACTTTGGACAATGACCATTTGCAAACTTACACAAAAAAATACTTCTGGGAGTACATCTGCTCAGCAACTGCCTGTCCAACCTTGGACTGGTGCCACCCTCGTGATAATTATCTCAAAACAATGAGGTAATCGTCCTTATTTTTCCTTTAAAAGCCTTTGTCTTCCTTTACCTTCCTAAATATGCACATAGTTTACTATGATATGCATATTTCCATTACAGTGTCCACTCCCAAATAAATGTCATTTTCTTTTAGAGAGTACCCTCCCTCTTTGTTATTTAAGTTGACAGAAGTTAGTAAAGGAGATTTCTGGAGTGCCCATTAGCTACACCACTCAGTAGTTAAAAAACATCAGTTGCTCAAAATCCATCAATTACATACACCATGCAAAGCAGAATCTTTATGTGGCTTTCTCCCTTTATGTACCTTCCACTTCGGACACTTTAGACAGTTAATTCACACAGACACAAAAAGGCACTTTTCCTTTTTTGGTTTTGCAGTTTACTTAACCAGATCACCCTTTCTCCTCTTCGTTGCCTGATAAAATATCCTCTCTGAAAGCCTAATTTAAATGCCACATGGATCAATTTTTTTTAATCCCTTGGCAAAGCATCAGCTATTTTCCCTCTGAAACCAATTGCATTTTATACTTTTTTCCATGATTTATAGTCTGTCTCTCATTTCAGTGTCTGTATACATACTTTATCTATAATACTAAAGTGCAAACTCTTAGTTATGCTTTTTCCACAGGTGCTCAATAAATAGCTGTCAGATACAATTAAATTGTATCAATTCAAGTTTCTGCTAATGTCTTCTCTGAAATGCCTTCAGATCACCTTTTGCAAAATAGTGTTCCTGTCATCCCATTTCCTAGCACTGCTTTATGTTCTTTATAGCACAACACATGAGGCATATTATTAATAGATACCTGTTTATTGTTTGTTTCCTCCACCAGAATGTATGACCTATGAGAGCAGGGTGTCTTGCTTACTGTGTTATTCTGAAAGCCTGGAACTGTGCCTCATCCAGAGTAGGACTTGAATAAATCGATGTAATTGGAAGTAAAAGAAATGCTACCTGGGGTATAACAAGACTTTGGGTCCAATAATTCAACTATTCCGTCATTACTCAGCTGCAGGACATGGAGCAAGTCATTAACCCATTCTGGGCATCATTTTCCTATAACATCAATGATTGTTACATGGGATCTCTGAGGTCCTGCCTCATTCTGTTAATGTAAGAGTAGAAAGTGAAAGAAGTAGAACAGACTTCAAGTGGATGTGGGAAAGAAAAAGAATGTTCTAGGCCAGATTAAAGTGGCTGCTGTTGGTGACAGGCAGAAAGAAAGTGTTAAAGCACTGAGGAAGGGCTGCCTGAGGATGAGGATACCTGGCCCTGCAAAGGATGCCCTCGGAGAGGTGTGCAGTGGGGAGCCTGGGCCATGGAGAGAGGCTAGGCTGGTGGAGGGGAGGCTCTGAGACGAAAGGCAACCTGACACAAGAGACTAGGAGGCAGGGGTGGGGTGAGGCAAGCTCCACATGTTTGGCAATTTTGTCTCTCTTTCCACAGAACAACCACTCGTTTTGGCACCAAATGTCATGGCTCAGTCTACTGACGGACTGAAGTGTTGTCCCAGTTCTTGGGCTCCAGGCTTGGAGGAATCACAAGCCTTGGCCTGTGCAATGGAGAGAGATGACAGACAGTTAGCAAGTATGTGTGAAGAATTTATTGTAAGGAAAGTTTAATGGTGCAAATTGAAAGTACGCTTCCTAAGGGGAAATGAGTCTGTCTTTGCAAATGGAGAAGACACTGTCTACTTCTGTGTTTTTTCTTTTATGTTAGTAGTTTAGATAAAGGTTATAAGTACTCATAACTATACATGACTGTTTCGGGGACCGAATTCTTTCCAGGCATGGACATGACTTAAACGTTTTGTTTTAGTAACCATTTATAGTGTTTTTCTATTCCCTGGTGGTCAGTGCTCTATGGCCTAATTACCCCATTCTTTAAGACTGAAATAACTATTCCCTCTCTTTACTTTTCTGCAACCATTTCCTCCTTATTGTTTTTCTGTAACTGCTTTCTCCTTCTGTTTTTCTGATTTCCATTACCTCTCACTTGTTTTTCTGTCCCTAACAACTTTGGCAGGGCCAGGTTAAGCACGTGGTTCACATATGAAAGTAAACCAGAAGTTCTACACAAAGAACCACATTCGTTCTCCATTTAATTTATTCTTTCTCATTCTCAAAGAAGCTAGATCCTTATCTCTTCTCTTGACTCTCCACAGCACTTTGCACTTCTCATCCTAGAACACGTGTCTAGAACATAGTGTTTCGTGCTGCCAGCTTTTGTCCTGTTGCCTTGCCGCTCTTCTCCGACGCCTCCCCTCCCCAAGCCCAGTGAGTCTGAGAAGGGCACTGTCTTTCTACATGTCCTTTTCCAGCACCACCGTGGTACAATACCCTGCGGACGCTCCCTCTTTCATGTACCCATATTTTATGTTGAACCAGTATGGGGCATGGTTTAATTTTAAGTCATATTAAGTCCCGGCTACTCGGGAGGCTGAGGCAGGAGGATTGCTTGAGCCCAGGAGTTTGAGGTTGCGATTAGCTATGATTACGTCACTGCACTCCAGCTGGGACGACAGGGTGCGACCCTGTCTCAAAAACAAACAAAAAGCCCCAACTGATGTAAGGCAAAGGCTTTGAACGACCCCACATACACTGCTAGAGGGCTGTAACTTTAAGAGAGGGCCATCTCTGAAGCAATCATTGACACTTCTTAAAAAACAAACAAAAACAGATACAAAAACAATTTGGGAACTGACCCCGAAAGCTTCACGCTTTTTCTGTACCACGGTCAAAGACGCTCTGTCCTTGGCTGCAGGGACTTTCTCTTGCCTCCAAAAGGACGCCCACGCACTGGCACAAAAACGTCAGCGCACCGAGCGAGGCCGCGGTTTCCGAGGCCACGGAGGGGAGAGCGGGCCAAGGCCCCGAGTCCTGGACAGCTCCCACGCCCTTCCTGCCGCGCGAGGACGAGGCGGTCCCCGGGGCCCTCGGGGGAGCGGCGCCCCCTCCTGGTGCCAGCGGAGCCGCGGCTGCGCCCCACCCAGGCGCGCTGCACCCGCGGGACATCCCGCGCCGCGACCAGACGCCTCGGAGGAGCCGCGCCCCACGCAGGCGCGCTGAGTCGGGGCAGGGGCGGGCCGGGCTGGCGGGGCCGGACGGGGGGCCGAGGCCCAGGCGGGGCGGGCCGGGCGCAGCGGGGCCGGGGCGGGGCCGCTGGCGTTTCCGTTGCTCGGAGTAGCCTGGGCGCAGCTGCCGAGCTGCTTCTCCGCCCGCATCCCCGCCGCACCCTGCGCTCCGCCGCTCTCCGGGGGGTTCGGGGCACTCGGTCCTGCTGTCTAGGTGAGTGGCCGCCTGGCCCGGGGAGGGGGTCCCCTCGGAGGGGGAGCAGGGTGGGCGGGTGCTGGGCCTCGGCCGACGCTGACCTCGGAGCTGCGGAGAGGACCTGTCTGCCCGGCTCGGTGGCGGGCTCTCGGGACCCTCTGAGCGCCCAGGCTGCTTCTCCCCAGACCTGCGCCCTGGGCGGGGCCGGGGACAGCCAGCGGCTCGCTAAAGCGGCGGTCTTTGCTCTCTTGCAGTCCTGCGTCACCTCCTCTGACCTGACGAGTCGCCATGGACCAGGTAAGGCCGTGCGCCCCGCAGCTGCGCTCGGATTTACTCGCAAGGTAAAGCCTCGGCAGGGGAGTTCCAGAATTTCAAAGCCAAAAAGTTTAGGAGTAAACTGAATGTGCCTTCGGGAAATCTCTTACACCTTCCTAGTTGCCCCTTTCCTGTGGTCCCTCTTCTTCCCGCGGAGTGTCCCCCGGAACCTGCCCCGACGCGGCCAAGCTCCGGTGGCGCGCGGCAGCCGGTGACGTGGCCGATTGCAGCGCACTCGCTTTTCATGAGTAATGTGTAAAAGTGGGCCTTTCCCAAAATCCAAAGAGTCACTAAAATTAGACCAGAGCAGGAACAGCTCATCGTGGTCATGTGAGGCGAACGCATATTTTTTTTTCCTTAGCTTCCCTCTTTTTTCCCCCTGCAAAGTTTCCTGTGTTTTAATACTGTGGTTCAGCATTGCTTTTTTTTCCAGTTGCTCAGCCCAATTTTACTGAAAGGAACTGTTGGTCATAGGCACTGATTCTTTTTCATGCAAAAGATGAAACGGAAGAGCTGTTTTTCTTAAGCAATGAACTAGTGGAACGAATTCTGAATTGAATTTGCCTTGGGACTGTTTCAAAAGTCGATTATCTAATATGGGCTTTTTTACTGTTATTAATATTTCTCAAAAATGTAGGGAAGAGACAATTGGTGAATATACATAGCAGTCTTTAAAAATTGACTATGTTATGTTAATACAATCTTTTGTGCATAAGATATCAGTGCTTAAAAACTCCACCCCAAAACTAATTTCACAGATCTTGTCAATCTAGTTGGCTTGTCAAAGTCCAGATAGTTTTTTTTTAAAGAAGTGTTTTAACTGCTCAAACAATGCTGTCTCTTGTAGTTCACTTTTTATCAAATTGACTTATCAAATTTGAATAAAGTTTCAGGGTCCTTTCCAAGTGAAAATGAGAGGATTAAGATGAGTTGGCAGCTTTATTAAATTTATACAGTGCTCCCATTCTTACTTCCTCTTTTGCGCTTAAATGTAACGATAAACCAAGCCTTATATTACTTGAAGTGGAAAGTTTAGGTTCTTCTCCATGGAAAGGATACTTTTATGTGAAATTAACTTCCATTACCTGAGGAATTTTTTTCCTATCTTGGTATGCTGGTGTGGTGATAGACATGAGGATGTAGCAAGCATCAGAGAATAATTCCCTTTATCCTTGCTCATTTGGCTATTTCTTGAATGTCTTTTGTAAATTTCTCAGTGATGTCTGAGTTTTCCAGTCAATCATTTTTCATTATGTAGACTCTTTACCCAACATAGTATAAATGAACACATTTTCCAATTGTGGGCATTTTAATAATTTAAAAGAAGGCTAATAGCATGAAGGCCATTCTATATATAAAACCTAGGAGAATGGTGGCTTGCTTTATACGATTATGTATGTGATCTCTATCACAATATAACACCAGGACTGTTTTCCATCAAAACCACAGTCTTTAATCATCACAAAAGTTATAAGCGATGTTAAAAAAAGATACAGAGTGTTGAATTTTGCTGTAGCTTTGTAATTATTTATCTTTGGAAACCATGGAAGTAAAACATTTGTTAAAATATTTAGTGTTGGCCAGATGTGGTGGCTCAGGCCTGTAATCCTAGCACTCTGGGAGGTGGAGGCGGGAGGATTGCTCAAGGTCAGGAGTTCAAAACCAGCCTGAGCAAGAGCGAGACCCGTCTCTACTACAAACAGAAAGAAATTAATTGGCCAACTAAAATATATAGAAAAAAATTAGCCGGACATGGTGGTGCATGCCTGTAGCCCTGCTACTTGGGAAGCTGAGATGGGAGGATCCTCAAGCTCCAGAGTTCAAGGTCTGACTGGGCAACACAGCAAAACTCTGTCTCTAAAAAAATAACAACAAAAAAATAAAAATCAACAGTTGGCTGTATTTCATACATGAATGATCCACTTAATACGTTTTAATTCAATTTAAGGTTTTTATATCTCATTTTAAGATAATGAAACTTTAAAAATTAGATTTTGTGCAATTGGAACTTAATTTTATTTAAATGTTATTTATAAAGAGTTAATATATTTTGGGCAGTAGGAATGTCATGAAGGCAACACTAAGCTACAGATTGTTCACTAGAAACTTCATAAACATCAGCGTTATCTCTGTGGTATATATTTAAACTGTACAAGGTTTGATCAGAAATTTTTGGGATTGGTTTGAAATTATTGTGCTATAATAATTTACAAAGGTCCTGCACAGCAAGCAGGATCAATGTAAACAAGCAAATTTAAGGGAGACTCATTCTAGAGATGCTAACTAGATATTGGTTGCATCTTTTCATGCTGTTCATTTTTAAAGTCACGTCTCTCTGTAGCTTATGATTCACTCTTGGGATCTTAGATCAGGTTTACGTGTTACGTGTTATGCTGCTCTGGGTTAGTCTCTTTCAGTGCCTGATCCCTTTGACTCTTGTCTTCATTTTGGATATTGAAAAAGAACTAGATTCAAAACTGCTTGGCTGTTTTGCAAGCCACTGAGCAGTTCATTGGCATTCAGCAAACCCTAATTCCCTTATCCAGTATCCAGTGCCCCTTGGAAGACCTCCCTAGGTGATCAAGGTAGTTAGAGGTGGGCAGTTCATGTTTTTCTTTTTCAGTGACTTACAAGTTCAAAATAGTAGGACTATGACAATATTTTTACATCATAGATTCATTTCTGAAATAAAATTTATTCATGTAACTTTTATACTATTCTAAAATTTCACAAATGCATCAGTTTTTTTAAAAAACTAGTGCTCCTAAGATCTTTGCTTTAAGTATTTTTTAGACCCAATCTTTGAGTTTAGTAGTTCATATAATACATAAACATATAAACAATTGATTAATGGGAAGGAATGTATATTCTTCCTGTTAGCTTCATTTCTTTGGAAACATTTGTTAACTGTTCTTTTTATTTTCCATTTGTGCATGCATTTATGAATGAATGTATGAGGATTTTGCATTCCTACTATGCGCCAGGTATTGGTAGACATAAGAAGTGCAATGAGAAATGGAAGTTAGATGTATTGATATCATGGATGCATTGCCAAGTCCTCTGTCTGCCTTATTTATTGATAGTCCTCATAATACAGTTTTGGAAATAAGTACTACTATTTGTCTTTCACAGAAGAGGAAATTGAGGTTACTTAGCTGGCATTAGTTGTATAGGACAAAGAAAGGAAGGCATTACACATAGAGGCAACAACAATAAATGTAAATGCTTAGGGGTGTAAAAGAGTTAGGCATGACCAGGAACTGCAGGTAGTATGATATTCCTGGAGCGAAGCTGCAGTAAGGTGGGGAAATAGAGCCTTGTCTTTGAAAGGGATGCCGGATGGGTAGACAGGAGCCAGAGCTTATGGACCATTTTATAGGTAATGAGGAGCTATCAAAGCGTTTTTCCAGTCGGGGTGGGTCACGGTCTGATTTGTATTTAACAAAGATCTCCTCGGTACCAATTTGATGGTTCCATTTCTGGAGACTGCAGAGATAGGATAATGGGGTGGAGGCTGAAGGCAGGGAGAGGGAGGCTGGATATTAGAAGACCACTTCGGAATCTGTTGCAGTAATCCCAGTGAGACCTCAAGCCTTAAACTAGGTAGTGGCTGGGACTTTGACTAGGCAGGGCCTGTGAGAAAGAGTGGGCAAATCTGATGCATGAGTGGGGTGGATGATGGTTGCTGATCAGATCAGGTGAAGGTCAGGATGACTGACTTGCTTGACCGTGGTTGATTGTGTTTTTCTTTGAGAAAAGAATGCAGGTTTGAGGTAGGAAAGAGACAGTAGTGGATTTGTTGAATTTGAGTTCCTTATAAAACATTTAGGTGGCATTATTTAGTAAAGAGTAGGGTATATATGATCTCTGAATGCCCTTTTATCTCTATAGGTTCATTTGCTTATATATTATTTGTCTCTTCCTATAACTAAAATGTATTTGAAGCTAACTTATTTCCTACCTTTGCCTAGGATCAACCATATTCACTAGATTTGTGCCCCTTGTTTAGATACAAAAGGAAGTAAGGTTGTGAATCTGTGTACACTCATCTAGTGCGAGGAATCTGTAAACTTGATTTATTTCTGAAGCACTGGTGTGAATAAATTGGTTAGTGATGCCGCTTTTCAAGTGTTATTCACAGATGGCCGATTGAACAATTAGGTAAAATAGCGTACTCTCCCCTGAGCTCCAATATGAACTCATGCGAGGCTAATGCCACTTGGCCACTTTAACTCAGGGCATCACTGTTATTCTTGGACAACTTCTAAGAGCACACAATCTAACTTTCCATTTTATTGGTATTTGCCAAGGGGAGACATTCTCATACTGGCAGGCAGGTTTCTGAATGCATCAGTTTCTGGCTCTGAGTTAGATTATGTGGAATGTTGGGTGGCTGTTTGATTAAATATTCATTACAGAGAACTGGAAGACAGACTTAGGAGAGCGTAGTTCTCTTCCATTCCTTCAGCAAAGCTTTATTTAAAATGTCCCAGGCAGGTGAATGTTTTCTCATCCTTAAACTTGAAATTGTTATTATGTATTATTTTCCTGTGTCTGAGTTTTATGTCTAGAAAAGCAACCCCTTCACTTGTTTCTTGGTTAGTTTTGTTCATTTTATTTTGACCTAGTCTTTGAGGGTAAAGAACTTTTCATTTAGAGAAAAGGAAAAAAAGCCAACATAATTACAGAGCTAAAGAATGGATATTTTTGATGGTGAGAGTTAAAAGAGTGAATTACATGTTTTGGTCAAGTATTGTCTAAGAGTATACAGTGATTCTCTTGGTAAGGCGTTGGTGGTGGGGGATAAAGGGAATGGAGGATAAACTGAGGATGGACGAAGGGAACAGGACCTGGTTAGAGTGGGCATCAGCCTGGGTGGAGTGTAGGGACTCCAGGGAACAGGGGAAGCCCTCTCCTATGAGTCATGTAAAGTCACATTTGCAGACAGTTTTGTGTGGCTGTGGTGGGGTTTGGGCAGGATGTCCAAACAAGGGTTCTGCCCTTATGACTCATGTCTGTGATTCACATCTGGTCCCTTAATACCACTGCATGGCTTTGCTAGCTTTGCCTGGTGACTCTGATTGCATGGAATATAGCAAAAGGGTTTCACAGTTTCTAGAAAGCTCTCAAGAATGTGACCAGCAGTTATTTCCTCTTCATAGCTAGTAGCTGAGATTTTTGAGGCCGCTTCTCTTTCTTTCATCTTGCACCTAATTTCCTTCAGTCTCTGGAGTCAGATAGTTTTTTTCTTTGAGGCATATCCCTTCTGTCTCTTCTGTTTATAACCTCTCCCCTATTTTTAACCTCTTTGTTTCTTTATAGCCTACAAACCGGATCAAGTCTGTTATTTTTCTTCTTTTTTTTAAAGTGTGTTCTTACACACTGTTGTTTGTAAGATGGGGTGTCATTGAGATGTCCTACAGCCAGTCTTTTATCACCACTAAAGACCTTCTACTTGTCAAATCCAGGGGACCCTTTTGGTTCTCTTACTTGACTTCCCTGTGGTGTTGGACACTGCCTCTTCTTCCTTTCTTCCAGGAACATGTGTCTCCCTGGGCTTCCATGCCATCACCCTCTTTGGATTTTCTTCTTGCCCTTGGGCTTTGTGCAGCGTAGTTTCATGTTTAAGGGCCCAGGGCCACAGTCCCATGGCTTGAGTTCAGGTTCCAGCTCTGCTACTTGCCTGTTTCCTGGTCACTTGGGTGACATGCCAAATCTTTCTAAGTTAGTATGTTTCTTCATCTGTAAAATGAGCTGTCTTAGTTCAATTTTTGTTGCTTATAACAGAATACCTGAAACTGGGTAATTGATAAAGTGAAGGAAGTTATTTCATGGAGTTATGGGGACTGGCAGTCCAAGGTTGAGAAGCTGCATCTGGTGAGGGCCTTCTTGCTGGTGGGGACTCTCTGCGGAGTTCCAAGGCGGCTCAAGGTATCACATGGTGGGGAGGCTGAGTGTGCTAGCTCAAGTCTCTTTTTCATCTTATAAAGCCAGCAGTCTCACTCCCATGATAACCCATTGATCATCATGAATAGATGATGAATAGATCATCATCTATTAGTACATGAATAGATCAATCCATTCGTGAGGGCAGAGCCCTTATGACATAGTCACCTCTCAAAGGCCCCACGTTTCAATACTGCCTCATTGGGGATTAAGTGCCACTGTGGGGTTCAGAGGAGACAAGCATTCAAACCACAGCGGGGGGTTTACCGAGACGACCCATGTGAAGCCCTGAGCACAGTGCCTAGCTCATTGCTGCACTCACCAGATACTAGCTGACATTCTGTCGATCACCTTCCCTTCCCTTCTTCTCTGTCTCTTCTTTCCACCCCATTAATGGGTGGTGGCCCTCTCAGGCAGCCGCAGCTACCACTGTGTGCCAATAACTCACAAGCCTGCTTCTCTTCCGGTATGCCTACGATGGAGAAATGCAAAACCAGCTGTCCTCTTCCCCAGCCAAAAACCAGAATCTTCCTAAATATTTTCCTTCTACGCTGCTCTTGTTTCTGTTTGTATTTTCCTTTCCATTTCCATTGCCCCTGCCTTTGATCAGATCTTCTTGACCTTGTTTTGTGTTGTTTTAAGACAGTCTTCCTGTCTCCACCCTGCACAGTCCATTCTGTCCTCCCTCCTGCTGCCAGAGTCACTATTACTGTGCGGAGTTGACACTTTCTTCCCTGTTTGAGTGTCCTCTAATGCAGGGGTCCCCAACACATGGTGAGTTGCATAATTATTATATATTATAATGTAATAATTATCGAAATAAAGTACACAATAAATGTAATGTGCTTGAATCATCCCCAAACCATCCTGCCCTCCCTGGTCTGTGGAAAAATTGTCTTCCATGAAACCTGTCCCTGGTGCCAAAAAGCAAAAAGGCTGTGGGCTGCTGCTCTAATGGCTTCCTGTTGCCCAGAGGATGACGTCAGTGCTTTTTAGTGTGGCTTTTGTGCCCCTTCTCTCCCCTCAACATGACCTTTTCCTTACTTGTTTTTCTATTCAACTTAGTGCTTGTTCCACTTTGCTGAAATGCTCAACCCTTTATCCAAAGTATCAGATCGATCTTTTTGTTCTTCCATACTTTTATACGTGCTGAAAAATACTCCCCTATGCTTCTCTACTTTCCTGAACCAGCCTGGCATATTCACAAGCAACCTTCAAGACATTTTTTGGAATTTTCCCCGTATTTCTTTTCTTTCCACTCCTCCCATCTCAGTCTGCCCTTTATGTGCTCACAGTACCCTGATCTGTGCACATCCTCGACTGCCCTTGGTTAGTTATACGCCTGTCATTTTCTACTTGACTTTAGGATCCTGACTCTGAACTAACATTTTGCACATGAAAGGCATTCAGAAAATGATTGTCAAGTGATTTGAATAAACAGACAGGTAAAGTGCAAGGGCAGGCAGTCCTAAGTTCTCATATTAAGAAAAATTGTGGTGTTTATTCATTTATACAATGATATTGATGTTGTTCTCATAATCAATTTGAAGTGGTCTCTTTAAACAAAAAATGCAGTTTAATCTGAGAGAATTAACTTTCTTAACCCATGCTAATTTTGAAGGACTATCTTCTCAAATCTTATTTTCTCTCCTAACCTATAGCTCCTTTTAATTATGTTAAATCATATGAAATTGCCAATATTCAACCATTCAATTTCATATGGCTCAAGCTGCAGAACTAATGGAGGGGGATTTATTTGTCCTTATGCATCTGTGCTCCTTAGATGGGGCGGGAATGGGACCACCCTGGCTGTGGGTGCATTTCCCGCTTGGAGGAATGAGCAGCTCTGGCTTAGTTTCATGACCTTTCCACGAGACAAATGGGAGAGAGGTCTTCCCACCCCTTTTCCTAGTTGGCCACAGTCCTTTGTTTAGTTGAGGGACTGAGGAAATGAAAGCTGCTACCAGTCAACAATCTGGGTCTGGGACACAACCTTCTTCTCTTGGGTTGTGTCTCTTTGGCCTCATGATCATAACACTTGACCTAAGGAGTTAATGTCAGGAGGAACTTCATGAGGTCAGGTTTTCCAATAGGTTCTCTCATAGCCCACTCTGTTTATGGGAAAGAACAATGTATCTTCTCTTCTCGAATAAGAGGACGGACTACTGTTAACAAAAAAATTATTCTGACTGTAAGGAAGACTTTATTCAAGAGTATTGCACTACAGGTCATGACTGTCACAAGGGGAGAGAGACCAGGCTCAACTGCAAATACAGTGAAGACAACTGGGGATTTATAGTCAACAAGCAGAGTGAGGAGGTCAGTGGATGGAAAATTGCCAAGAGGAGACATCAAGTTAGGGAGTTTCTCAGTAAACTCACTCAACAGGATTCTTGCTGAAGGCAGGCTAGGATGATCATATGTCAGGGGTGGGGGATGAGGAATTGATCAGACATGGAGAGTGCCTTAGTTCCTTTGGGCAGCTATAACAGAATACGCTAGACTGGGTGGCTTACAAACAACAGAAATTTATTTCACACAGTTCTGGAGGCTGCAAGTCCAAGGTCAGAGGGCCAGCATGGCCGGGTTCTGGTCAGGGTTCTGGTTGGGTTCTCTTCTGGGTTGTAGACTGCTGCCTTCTTGCACCCTCACACAGCAGAAAGAAGCACACTCTCCCAGGACACTTACAAGGACACTAATTTTATCCTGGGCACTCTGCTCTCATGACTACATCTAACCGTAATTGTCTCCCAGAGGTCCCATCTCCTACTACATCATGTTGTGGGGTAGGGTTTCAACATCAGAATTTTGAGGGGACATAAACATTCAGTCCATAAGAGAGGATGATCAGATTATCAGGAATAGGGGTATCCTTCCTAAAGTGGCTTAGCAAGATTTCTTGCTGCAACTGAGCTGGGTAGGCAAAGGAGGCCCAAGGACAAGGCCTAGTTAAGAAGAGGTCTCAGAGGAGCCCGTTCAAAGTTTGGTCAAGGAGAGAGTCTTTGTCACTGTCTCCTGGATCCACGAGTGTCACTTTTTTAGGAAGCATAATTTAGTGCCACTAAAGAGGGGAGGTCACTGAGCTGACCTTTCACACTGTGTCCTGTGGAAGTTCTTACCCATGGCTACCTTTCTTTTGTCATCTTTTAAAACTTAAGTTGTAGTATGATTACTGGCATATGCAGCAATTAGAGGCTGAGGTAGAAAAGAAATTTTTCCCCTTGAAGATGACTGTGCTTCTGTGCATTTGTAGTAACACACATGATTGTAAACCAGAGCAGCTGTTTCTCAGTTTTGGATGGTATCTTAATACGATTTTTGTGGGAATTCAGTAACTTTTATTGGTAAAAGTAAATGCTGGAGCCTCCCTTAATCATAAGGTAAGGATTTATGGCTCAGTATTAGTGAAGCCTTCTGACTATGAGGATCTAATGACATTGCAAACGTCCTTTGCAATATTAAAATATGTTATTAAAAGTACTATCTATGAGATAATGTGTAACAGGAAGCTTCATAAAGAATGTCTTCCAGTACACCTTTGTAAAGTTCAAAAGATTTGTATTCTTCTGGCACATGAACTTACCAAATATCTTTTCAGGCTTTGCTGGGTTGTCTTAAGATCCCTAAGTAAGTATATAGAAACAGGACTTTGATGAAAAAACATGTAGTAAGAGCATTGCTTGGAAGTGAGTGCTTAGGGTGGGATATTAAGGTTCAGTGCAAGTTCAGCATGTTACTAGATCAAAGTGGGAGGAAGGAAGCCTGCAAGGAAGTGCCCTCAGTGAACCCAGAGGCGTTGGCGGGGCTTGATCACAGGCAAGAGGGAGCCAGCCTTCCCACTAACGGTATCGCAGGTGGTCAGGGCAGGTCATGTGCTGAATTGGTCCTGCTGGTCCACATTGTAAATGGTCTACTTCCCATTTCAAATGCGGTCACAACTCTTATCAAACAGTAAATTTGTTTAATGACTAAATGTGATATATGGCAAATGGCTTATTGTTTGTGTTGTTTGCTTTTTCATATTTGTCATGATATGAGTAATACCGCTGTGTTTCCTGTCGTAGCTTCCCAAAGGCACCGTGAGTGACTTCCCTGGATTTGATGAGCGGGCTGATGCAGAAACTCTTCGGAAGGCCATGAAAGGCCTGGGTAAATTTAGCCTCCTTTTTGTTCTAAAAAAATGTACCATTTGTTTTTTTTTTTTTTAGACAGAACATCATTGATTACAGTAAGAAATTTTAGACTATTTTGATCTGAAATTTATAAGACAAAAGATACATTAAGATAAATAACACTGTAGACCATCCCTAATATTCGGTCTCTAGAACTGAACAGGCAGTGAAATTCAGCCCCTGTGCTTTTGAGAGTGTCACCTTGACTGTGCTGTAGCGGCCTGAGTGGAGAAGCAGCCGTCCCCAGAGTGAGCAGCTCTGTTCCCTCTGCCTGGTCAGATATCCAGTTCTCATTCTGCAAGTCTCTTATATATGACTCTCTTCTCTTTCCTCGGCCCCTTTTCTAGCCATTTAAAAACCTCTCATCTCGAGGATTTCCACGTGTAACTATCTCCCTGTGCTCAGGCTCCCTCTGCACTACTGTTCACGTGCTTTTTGGTCTTGTGAGGCCTTCCGTAGTATCCCAGCCCACCTTTTCAGACCCATCTCCCTTTACTGCCTGATGTGTTCTCTGATCCAGTCATGTTGGGTTATCTGCTAGTTACAAAAGCCTGTGTTTTCCCACTGCTGAGCTTTCCCTTGTCCCTCCTTACATAACTGCCTTTCGCAATCCTTCTGTCCTTCAAGACTGTTTTGGGTGTCACTTTTTCCGTGAAGCTTTCCCTGAAACTTCCTTCCACCTCCCATCAGCTGAGAGCCCCCTTGTTTGAACCCTGTTTAACACTGGACCTCTCCTGAGGCACTTGGCACATTCTGCCTTAGCTCACAGATATTTATGTTTTTATACTTTCACCCTAAATTGTCTGTAATTTGAAGCCAGAGTTTATATCTTTCTCTTCTCCCAACCCCCTGTAACACCCAGCACATTGTGCCTTGTGAATAGCTGTTATTTGGGTAACTATTTGTTGCATGAAAAACTAGATGCACTCAGTTTTTCAACGGTCAGGAGTATTTTTCTACCTACTTCATAATATACGTCGGGAATCGGGGAGTAGTATATATTGGAACCCTAGCATTTTATATATTGTAAATTTCATATTTTTAAGAAACTAATAAAACATATATTCTCAGAGAGGTAAGGAAATAAAGTGACAGGGGAGCTGGGTACAGGGGTGTCTGGGGAGTGGGCATGTAGGAGCTGAACTGTCATTTTTAACCATAAATTACAGGAACCGATGAGGAGAGCATCCTGACTCTGTTGACATCCCGAAGTAATGCTCAGCGCCAGGAAATCTCTGCGGCTTTTAAAACTCTGTTTGGCAGGGTAAGATCGCACTTCATCCCAGGGTGGAATGGGAGAACAGCTATGAGTTTTAAGACTACTTTGGAATATGCTAGTGTTTTTTTATAAGCATCATTTATTTTGTGATTCTGACTTCCCTACCTTTTTTTTTCTTTTCAACTTTCCTCTAAATTATCAGATGTTGGTACACAATGCTCACCGAACTTATCCTCACGTAATTGTTTTTCCTTGCTTGATGCTATAGTGGTGTCAAAAGATCCCATTGTGATAACTGCCCCTCTTTTTACCTTCTATAGTCAGAATTTTTTTATTATCCATTTTCTAGATATAAGTCTACTGTATTATAATACGTTTTTTATGACACAGTTATAGCCTTGGTTCCTTCTGTGGTGACTTTAATTGATGGATTTTTGGCCGGGTGCGGGGGCTCAGGCCTATGATCCTAGCACTCTGGGAGGCCGAGGCAGGAGGATCGCTTGAGGTCAGGAGTTCGAGACCAGCCTGAGCAAGAATGAGATATTGTCTCTACTAAAAATAGAAAAAATTAGCCAGGCATGGTAGAGCTTGCCTGTAGTCCCAGCTACTCAGGAAGCTGAGACAGGAGGATTGCTTGAACCCAGGAGTTCCAAGTTGCCGTGAGCTAGGCTGATACCATGTAACTCTAGCCTGTATGCTGAAACTTATAGGTAGGAAATACTAGTCTTTCTTTTCATAATTGTATATATAATATCCCCATAGTAACAGATGGCTCTCAGTAGTAAGGAGCATAATAATGACTGTAGTCTGTTACGTATTAGAATGTTACTAGATGTTGAGAGAAAAGAAAAATGGTTATGTTTGGGTATGATAAGCTAAATTTTATCCTTTGTAAAAATGTATTTATAATTTTTGGGGGGGAACTTTTTAAAAAGATACCTGTGTTTCTCAGAATAGTATTTTAAAAGTAAAATATCTTTAGTCTATTTTTGAAGGTATTCATTTTTTTCCAACTCTTCAAGTTAAGAAAAACATTTTGTAAAAATAAATACCTTAATGCATTGATGGCTTTGCCTTAGCTTAGGTTTAGGTCACGTGTCAAAAGTAGAATACATTATTCAAGGTTATGTGGTCGTTTAGCTCATGTGCCTTCTACTTGGAGACAGCTACATAAAGAATTCATTAGTACAAGGGGGCTGTCATTTATATTTAAGAAGAATCTCCTTAACATTTCTATCTGGTTAACGAATTTATATTTTCTGTGAATTAGGATCTTCTGGATGACCTGAAATCAGAACTAACTGGAAAATTTGAAAAATTAATTGTGGCTCTGATGAAACCCTCTCAGCTTTATGACGCCTATGAACTGAAACATGCCCTTAAGGTAAAAAGGATGAGTGAAAGGAATGTTCCTGTCGTAGATAATACTATTTTGTTTTGGTAATTACTTTATCGTAATTGTTATATATTAAAAATTTTATTTGACTCATTTCAGTGGGAATTGCTTGGAAGACAGAACTGTAGGAGGCAATAAGAAGTAAAGGAGGGAGAAAATTACAAGTCTGTCGTTCAGTCTTTTTGTATACTTAAACTCGAGAATATTGGCTATTTAAGTTTTTAATACTTTTATAGATTTTTATATTTTATTTTCATGAAGTCTCCTAATTTTTAGAAGTGTTTAAAAAATACTACAGGTGAGGTATTTTATCTTTTTAAATAGCAAGTTGCTTGGGGAACAATAGTATTGCTTATCATTTTAGGTTAA
The DNA here is from genome assembly GCA_963574885.1 of Lepilemur ruficaudatus. NCBI lineage: Eukaryota > Metazoa > Chordata > Mammalia > Primates > Lepilemuridae > Lepilemur > Lepilemur ruficaudatus. The sequence goes on from CAUYRT010013753.1 coordinate 60,069, forward strand.
AAAGTAGCTCTTCAGGGAGAATTTTCAAGATGAAGTTTTACTACTACCTTTTCCTTCTTTCCTATACTTCTTTTTATATTTACTTATTTCTTTTTTGGTCACAAAATCCTCATGTCTAATTTTATTTTTTCTTTTTATATTTGTTTTTTTCTTTTTTTGTCACAAAAATCTTTCCTGTACTTCTAAACACTAAAATGAAATAGCTGGTAAACTTGTTATAATTTCAGTTGTAGCAAAAACTAAATGTGTGTTCCTTTGACTGGGGTTTAGAATATTGTATAAATATGACTGCATTGAAACGTTTGTTTAGGCTTACCAGACAGGAAGAAGTTCAAGGGTTAGCAGTTAGATTTTGAATGGGCAGATTGAGATTTAACAAGGAGACGACGTAGCTCAGTGATTCTTACTTATGGAGTACAGAGAGGAGAAGGTTCATCCAGATAGGAGCTAGATTATGCTGAGTCTCTTCATTTCTTGCAGTGATTCTTTGGAATAAGCAAAATCTTACATTATTGAGAAAACTGCTTTCTTTGTAGAGTGCTTCTGAAATGTTAGCAGCAGTTGAAATTCTGTCAGAGGATGAACCTAGGTTTTTTAGTGCTTGAATTTTGGTGAAGAAACAGAAATATAAGAAAATTATATATGTATGTATTTTTATCTTTTTAAAATTAAATTCAGTTGTATTGTTGCATCTTCTAATTTAGCAGTGTAGATATAATTTTTATAAGCCGAAAAAGGAAAACTAACTAAAATTACTTTTCCAAAATCTGGAAAACAAGTCCCAATTCCTTTGTATCCAATAAGCAATGCTATTTCCCTATGACTCCACAGAGAACTTAACTTGGGGGTAAGGGTTTATGTTTGGAGGTACGGATTGTAAGTATCAGTGTTCCATGTAAATTTATGTAAATTTTTCATTTTTACTATTTCAGCTTTTTAAAAATTATTACATGTTTCATTAAAATGTTTTACTTTTAAACTAGAATTAACTGGTCAAATTACAAGTAACAAATTTATGTAATTGGTTATATATGTACATATATACATACAATAAATATTGTGTTTCATTAAACAAAAAAGAATAAAATTGTCTTTGGAGAGAAAATTAATTTCAAATTTCTTATTTCTGTAACTAATAGAACTCATATACATAGAAGTAAGTCCATGTTATGTTGGATAATATTTATATAAGTATGCAATTTGGGTAACATCTATCCTAGGAAAATAACATTCTTTTAAATCTTATTGACATGTTTTCTCTATTAAAAATAAATCTCCAAACAGGGAGCTGGGACCAATGAGAAAGTCCTGACCGAAATTATTGCTTCAAGGACACCTGAAGAACTAAGAGCCATAAAACAAGTTTATGAAGAAGGTAAATGTTTCAGGTTATATTTCTCCTTCATGTCCACTGTCGCTCCTTTCATTTCTCTCATGTGAGTGCAGTCCTTCATGGGTACAGGAGGCAGGCGGTACATGATTATTGAATGGGTGAATAAGCTACAATTCAAGTTGTTTCTCTCCTTTAGTAGGGAAAAGATTGCCTTTTTACCTGTAACAGTTTTAGTGGTTTATAAGAAGCTGCTGGTGAAGATGGGGTTTACTTTTGCATAGGATTTGCAATGCATCTAGGGATATACAGATTATCTTTCTTTTACATGAACTATAAGATATAAGTGGTTTTTCTTCCCTTAAAAAAAATTCAGTTTTATGTTAGTAGAAATTAAGAGTTACCTAAAAAGCAGTTTTGGAACCTTAGAAAAGAGACCTAAACCTTTTTCCAAATCAGAGTTATAAAGACATTTGAGTAAGTGTATGTTGTTTTAGCTAATAGCAATGCTTGAATGAAACTCTCTGCATTTTGATTTTTTTGGTGCACCTTTTTCATGGGAAAAAAAAATCTGTGTTTCAATCTGTAGTATATGCTGTGAATGGAATCAGGAAAATGAAACAGAAAATAAGGGTAGAGAGTTCTTTCCTTGTCAGATTTCTCGTCGCAGACTCTTTCCTCCTACCTGACTGAGGAGGGTTGGACCGTCCAGTTTGTCAGCTCAATCAGCAAACTGCAAGCCTCGTGCCTTTGGCTAGGGAAATGGGTCTCTTTCTTGGCACTAGTTTGTTAATCTTAGAAATGGCTTTGTTAATCCAGCAAGTCAGAACAGTATGATATTTCGAGCAGCTAAATAATTATACCTTTCTGAAATGTTGAATCTCTCTTTCCGGCTGCTCTTTTTGGCAGATAGGTCTCAACCGTTAAGGCAGAGGCGATACATGTATCTTAACTTTGAACTTTATTTAATGGAATATTCAAAGATCTCTTTGTGGGGATGTTGATTGAGGAGTAAGCGTTTTTGCTACTGGATGACAAACAGAGTGCCGAAAGGGAATGATACCATGTGCGGTTTGTCCCACTCAGCTGTGTCACTGAGCACTGGCCATGTGTCCGGCGGTGTAGTGACACAAAGGCTGTGCACAGCACGGCTCCTGTCCTCAAGGAGTTTGCATGTAGTCTGTTTAGGGGTGACATGACTTAAAACAACTGCAAAGGTTAAAGTATGGTAAGATTCAAACTAAAGTCAAATACCAAAAATGTTTAATGCAAAATGCAGTGAGAGGGGAGTGGTCATTTCAGCTTTGGATGTTAGGGGAGATTTCATGGTGCAAATCGCACACTCAGCAGAGTTGCAAGACTAGATGGGTTTACTAAGTGTCTATTGACAGAGGAATGTGTAAAGAAAATGGTGTATACACACACACACAGACACACACACAGAGAATGGAATATTAGTCATAATGAGGGAAATCTTGTCATTTGTGACAACATAGATGAACCTGGAGGTCATTATGCTAAGTGAAATACGCCAGACACAGAGACACAAATACTGCAGATATCACTTATGTGTGGAATCTAATCAAGTAGAGCTCATAGAAACAGAAAGCAAAAAGGTGGTTGCCAGGGATTGGGGTGGGGTAGGGCGAATGGGAGAAGGGAATGGGGAGATGTTGGTCAAAGGGTACAAAGTTTCCATTAGGCAGGATGAATAAGTTATAGAGATCTAATGTATGGCACGGTGACTGTAGTAATAGTACTATATTGTAGACTTGAAATTTGCTAAGAGATTATATCTTAAATGTTCTCATCACGAAACAAAAACTATGTGAGGTAATGGATACACTAGTTAGCCTGATTGTGATAATTATTTCACAACATATATGTATATCAAAACATCATGTTATACACTTTAAGTATATACAATTTTTACCTGTCCGTCATAACTCAATAAAGCTGGGGGAAAAAAAGACTAGGTGGGTTTAGGGGAGATAGAAAAAGCATTTTTGGTTAAGGTGCCGTGTCTTCAACGTCATGGAGCCTGGACTGCAGACAGTATGGTCAGGGAATGGGGAGAGCCTGACCCTCGTGGAGGGCATGTGCGTGTCCATAATGGAAGGTAAATTGAACAAGCGAGGTAGGCTGGGTTGTGGATGGTTTTGCATAGACTGCATTAGGAATTTGGATTTGATTCAAGGGCATTGTAAATTCCTGAATAGGCAATGGAATGTTGAAGAACAATTGAGGGAAGAAGGAGATTTGAATCAAGAGGCTGATTAGGAAGCTATGTGTGTGGGAGGTAAACTAGATACTTGGTAATTATGGCCCAACGTAGGTTGGTGGGAAGTGTGAGGAGGATAAATTGGGGAGAGGAGAAAACATTTGATAGGATTTGATGGTTAAGTATATCATGTATTTAAGTGTTGGAGTAAAAGAAGGAATCAAAGAGTCCTGCAAGGTTTTGTATTTGCATAACTGGTTGAAATAAACATGTAACTTTTCTGGGCCTTTTAAAATAGAAGTTTCAGCCTTTTAAAGTTTACTTGTTTTCAAATAATGATTAAATATTTACATATCTTAGAGTAGTAACTCCTTGCCTTTAATAGCAGCTGTCTGAGAATTAGTGAAAAGGATTTGTAGACTCACGTAGGTCCCAGTTCTCCCCTTCCCTGTGACCTTACGTTGAACAACTAGACATAGAGGTGGGAGGGGACATACTTTAAAACATGATTGCTGTCCCTCAGAGTTACCTTTGTTTCTGCAGAGGAAAAATATTTTATTAGGGGAAGGAGTGGCCATGCCCAAAGAAATAAAACTCAGAATATTAGAGCATGGAAGATGTTTGGAAACTCATCATGTAAAAGATTTGAAAGGGAGCAAAGCAAAGTTTAAACTTGTGATTGACTGTGTTTAGGAGGTGTTCCAGGCTGAGTCTGATTTATTTAGGCTGGAATTGAGTACTTTTTTACTTTAATTCATTTTTGTCTAATCACTTACTTAGAGCATTTGCCTTTGGTCTTTAGAGCACTCAGAGATGGAATAGAGAGAATTTATGTTAGCCAAATGTAATATTTCTTCTTTTATGTTTCTTTCATTTGATTTGTGGGGCAGGATTTTTTTTTCTAGTTGAAAGAAGATGTAAATAAATACGAAACTGTTTTGTTACAGAATATGGCTCAAGCCTGGAAGACGACGTGGTGGGGGATACTTCAGGGTACTACCAGAGGATGTTGGTGGTTCTCCTTCAGGTATTGGGTGGAGATTAATTACAGCTTGATTCAAAAGTCTGAGTTGGGACAGGCCTGAGTCTAGTTAAGTACGGTCACTTAAAATTCTTTTAATAATTTCTGGTACTTGTTGATTCCTACTTGGATGATTCTGGCTGTGTGTCACCTGTGCTTGTTTGTTTTTCGGAATATCTGACCTAAAGTCTTGCTAACTCACTCCTAGATTTGTTTTCGATAGTAGTATCCTCTTTCTTTCGTAGTATTTAAAATCAGGAGGGTAAGATAGGTTTTGGATAGTGCTGTGTGGTGTGTGAAATATTGTAGGATGATCTTAATAAAAACATATTATTCCTAGAGAAGGAGCTTTATGTGCATAACCATCAGGTGGAACCGTCTTTCCTTTTGAATGAAAATGCTTTATGATTCAATAGTGTGATGTGTTATCTCTTACAGGCTAATAGAGACCCTGATGCTGGAATTGATGAGGCTCAAGTTGAACAAGATGCTCAGGTGAGTGAGGCCTAATGTGTGATGACTTTATTGTACTATAGAAATGAAAAAAGAATCCATGGTAGGTAATGAAAAATCACAATGTATGTTATGCTGGCCTCTAGAAATAATCTTATGTGTGGATTCTTTACAAAGCATAAGACCTGCTTAAGTAAATTGCTCTTATTCTCATCTGGTCAGCAAAATATTTATTTTATCCCAACACTAAAATGAAGTAAAATAAGTTATGTAGTGAATTTCACCTAGATATATTTTTTGTTGATTGTGGAACATTCACAAAATAGAGAACGTTACAAAAATCCAGGTGTTATTAATTCCGCTGCCAATTATGCAGTGGGTCTTTTAGCTGGAGAAGATAAAGAAGGAAGAATAAAGTATTTGCTGGTAAGTGGGGTTTTATTGCATAAGAGATGACAAGTTATTTTAGTATTAGGAAGTTAGCATTTTAGTGTTAGTATTTTAGTATTAGTATTTAGTATTTTAGTATTAGGAAGTTTCTCTACATTTCCTTTGACAGAATTCTAAATAGGATTGGTCTTTTGTCACACGCTTTTTAGTGATTCCCTAATGAAAATTTGCACTTCAGTGATTTTTCAAGTCACAGTATAGTCTCAGTATGGTTTATGAAGCAGTCAAATGTAGGAAATAAGTGCTAGGAAATTTGAAACATGAACATTGAAAGCTGGGAATTGTTAATAAAGGAATTACTTGGGTTCTTTCTCTCTGGTTGCTTGTTTCAATTAAGAGAATGTACGATTCTTGGTTGTTGAAATTGAAAAAAGGAGAACCATATTCACATGTCCAGTTGACTGTTCTCTCTGAAACAACCAATGGATGTGTGATCTGACTTTGCTAATAGGAAAGAGGAGAGCATCTTATTCTTTTGGGTTGGTTGATTTTATCATGGCTTCAGAATGCTGTCGTCTCTGCCTAGCTGGAGAGAGAAAATGAAAGGAACTGAATGTTTACTGAGAGCTCTCAGTGCAGTAGTTGACTCTTGCTTCGTTGTCCCTTATAAAATGCAAGCCTATTGTGTCACGTCCCTGATCAGAACCTGAAAACCCTCAGTTGTTCCACTGCTTTCAGGATAAAGTCCAGGCCCCTGAAGTGGTTTCTGAGCCCTGCTGTCTGTGCCTTGCATGCTCTCTCACCTGC
>CAUYRT010013756.1:0-63330 GCA_963574885.1 Lepilemur ruficaudatus
TAGATTTTTAAATGTAACAAGATAAGTCAACTTGAGTGGTAATATATTTTGGGAAATCAGCTCACTATAAATTGTGACTGTAAACATTATACTGTAAATGCTTTGTAGTTTTTCCCCCAATAAAAAAGGAAAAAAAAAAATGTAACCAAAGCTCAGAGAGTGACCTGGCTGATGCACTCGACTAGAATCTAGGCGTCTTGCCTGCCAAGTCATTTCTTTAGAATGGGTTGATTCATCAACGTAACGGAAGTAACAAACCACTGTTACCAGAGTGAAAGTATAAGGAAAAAACTGCCTAAGAATATATTTGAAAAAGACACAATTATTATTCTAAATTCTATTTTATCTTCATGGCACCAAGTCAGAAAAAGTTATTTTATAGGCAAAAGAGAAAAGTCACATATAAAAGGTGAGATAATACAGATAAATAATAAAGGATAAAATAAAAAAATGTTACTCCATGTCTCCTAAAATCATCTCACAGACCACCAGAGGTATGATTATCCAACTTTGAAAACACTGTCCTGAAGGCAGGGAAGGGAAGTAACACTACCGGATCCCTTGGTTGTGCCAGAAGCATTCAGCGGGGTGCACACAGCTCACCTCACCGGAACCCCCTCTCCTACACACGGGTTGATGTTCACTGCTACCCACTGGTTGTTTTCAGGCTGGAGGTCATTCTGGCTGATTAGCACCTGCACCTACCAGTTGTTGGACATTTTAGATATCATCCCTACCCTATAAGGAAATTATCATCTTCATTTTAATTTTCCAGAGGTTACAGAGCTGGCAAGTTTGGGATTTGAGTTTTTAACTATAAACATCACAAAACAGAGACAGTTACAACACCTACCATAATGCCCTCCTAAGAGGTGCTATATTGCTTGTTCAAACATAAGTCGTTGGACGTACCATTAAGAATTATCTACAAAGCCTGAAAAATTTATCAGGATGATAAGAACTGGAAAATTTCAATGGGTGCACAGTATCAAAATGGTTTAAAACAAATTTATTATACATTAATATATGTGCTTCTTTATTTATACATTAAATAACAAGATGTAGTGGCCAGTCCTGTAATTACTATAAAGCGGTAATGAGTGTAAACACTATTTGAAGGTATCTGCAGCTGTAGTGTGTATTAGTTCATCTATTGTTACGTAACAAATTATCCCAGAACTAAGTAGCTTAAACCAACAAACATTTACTGTATCACAGTTTCTGTGGGTTAGAGATTTGGCACAGGGTGGCTGGGTGCCTCTGGCTCAAGGCCCATTACAAGACTGCAATCAAGGTGTCAACTGGGGCTATGGTTCCATCTAAAGGGAGAGAATATGCTTCCCAGCTTGCTCACATGTTGGCAGGATTCCATTCCTCTTTGTTTTGGTCAACAGCCTCCCTTAGTTCCTTGCCAGGCAGTTCTCTCTGCAGGGCAGCTCAGAATATGGTAACTGGCTTCCCTCATAGTGAGCAAGGGAGTGACAGAAAGCCCCCAAGCTGGAAGCCACAGGCTTTTTATAACCAAATCTCAGAAATGACATCCCATACTCTCTGCCACATTTTATTTGCCAAAAGTAAATCATTAAATTCAGCCCATAATTGGGGTGGGGAGGGATTTATACCAGGGCATGGATTTCAGGGGGTGGAGATCATTGGGTGACGTCTTATAAGCTGTCCACCACTTAATGATATAAAATACCAATGATTTCTATTGGTGATGATGTCACAAGTGCTGCTAACTAGACTGCAATTTGCTGGCTACATTCATAATCAAAGGAAATGCAAAATTTCAGTTAGAAGTTAGTGAAAATAAAGACATTATTTTTCCCATCCAGTTCATAGTCTCCAGGTTAAAAACCCTGTGTTAAAGGATGCAGCGTTATCTTGCACCCTCGAAAAATCAGTCTAGTGCTTTGTGGATGGGCACAAGGATTCCTCACATGCCCCTGGAACCTACCATCTGTGGGCATTTACTGTGTTTGTGAAAGATTCTTTTTTTAAAAAACCATGTGGTACTGCTAGTGCAGCTTGGAAATAAATCAACTTTGAGAACTTCCCTCACAGCTGCAAAAGGCAAGTGTTTGGCACCCATAAATCAGGATTAGGGGAGCTCAACTCATAATGAACCTTTCACCTCCTCTGGGCAGGTGGTCACCAACTGAACTCTGGGAGCAAACAAGCCATGGTTAGATGTAATCACCACTTTCCTCAGGGCAGGCAGGACTGGAGCAGAAAGCAAGTGGAAGGGAAGAGGTCTTCCTGTAAAATTCAAATCTTCTTAAACCTTGGGCCCTCTGACAACATGAATCAAATTGTTCCTAGGGTCCCTCCTTGATCTCTGCTAATTACCTTTCCAGTCATAACCACCACTCAGGTATTTTCTTTCTGGACACTGAAAAATAGCCTGGGATGCTATCAACAGGCCTATCTCAGAGAACCAGTGAACTGGGACACAATTATAGGTTTCAGTTTTGCCTTCCTGGACCCCAATCAAAATTTGTCGTCACCTGTTCACAGACATGCCCTCAGTGTTTCATTTTACTGGGGTAGAACAGGGACAATATTCAAAATATTTAACAACCAATGAGGCACAGGCACTGACCGGTCAGGACACTGACTGATACTGGGGCACGGTCCTGGGGCACTCCGTGCTATGCCAGGCACCAATCCTTTAGTTGCTGAATGACGGGAGATGTCTTAGAGGTTCTGCGGGTACGCTCAGGTGACCATTCAGTAACTGGTTTTGAAGCACCTCGTTATTTTAATAACTAGTAAGTCTGTTATTTAATAACCAGTGCAGACAAGACTGATTACCAATTTTGGGGAGTAGAGGGCTACTCCTTTCAAGGGCCCCCATGGAGGGCTACTGGTGTGGGAGCTGCCCTGGTCACCCAACAGTGCTCTGATGCTGGCACTATGGAGACAGAGCCCAGCTCTGCTCCCTTTGCTGAACCCTGAGCTGAGGCCAGAGCCCTCAGGACCTGGACCACTTCCAAGGCTCACAGAACTCCTCACTCAGGTCTCCTCGGCTGACTGGCTGGCAGTCTCCCAGTTACCAGGCGCCTTCTGGGAGCAGCCAGGGACAGCTGCTGCCCGCTGGCACCAATGGACTTCTGTGCAAGAGAGGGCCGGGTGTTCCCTTGTGGGTTTGATGGAGGGGCATGTTCACAGCTCACAGGGTAGCCACACCACTGTACAGGGTAGAGGCCAAACAAAAGACTGTTGACAGACCCTCCCACTTCAAGGACTGGGTTAGCAATCACCCGAACTTTTGGAATTGAGCTCCAGGTTTTAGGTTTATCACAAAGGAGATCACTCTGCATTACCTGTTGGTCTGCATTATTTTACAGAGATGCTCTGGTTTGTTTTACTTTACTCCATGCTTCTGGGAAGTGGACTGGGGAGGCTGGATGCAGCCAGACCCGAGTCTGAACTCTGGCCTCGTGGAAGGTGGTCAAGCCACGTCGCCTCTCAGAGGCAGTTTCCACCTCTGCAAGTGGGGTCAGAGTACTGCCTGCCTCCCAAGCTGGATGAGGGTCTACAGAGATCATTTAAACATGAATTTGACCAATGACCTTGAAAGCTGAAGGCAAGATTGAGAATTAAAAATTTTTAGTCTCAGTTTGGACTGGGAAGCGCCAGTGTTATTCCAGTGTACTAACTTAGGTATTTTTAAAATAGATGCTTTTTGTTCTTACAAGGTGACTAAACAGCAAAGACAAAAAAGTGACTTTAGGGGTCAAACATAAGTTAATAGTCTTGCATAGACTTAGATACAACGCATAAGACCTCAGAGCTCTCCCTCTTGAATAAAGATAATATACAGTTGTCCCTTGATATCCATGAGGGATTGGTTCCAGGACCCCTGTAGTCACCAAAACCTGGGGAAGCCCAAGTCCCTGATATAAAATGGCATAGCGTTTGGGGATAACCTATGCACATCCTCCCACATATTGTATTTTAAATCACCTCCTCTACATTACGCATAATACAATCTAAATGCTATGTAAGTAGTTATACTGTACTGGTTTTTGTTTGTATTATTTTTTATTGTTGTGTTGTTATTTTTAAAAAATTGTTTTTGAATATTTTTCATCCATGGTTAGTTGAATCCAAGGATGTGGAACTCAAGTGCAACTTGAAATATATTTAAGATAAAAATGTATATAAACATAAAATTTATAACAACCTTACAATATTTCCTTCAATTGCCTTGATGTACATAAAAGCAGAGGAAAGCCTGATTTCTTTAGGCATTGCTTTTGCCCATTTTTTCTTAAAAAAATGTTTTTTTTCTTTAAAGTAAGAATAATGGAATCACTGGGGCTTGAGTAGTGAAAGATAAGGTTTGAGATAAGAATCCTGACTCTTTCACTCCTCTTTACCTGAAAGAACATCCCTCTCTCCAATTCGTGAGTCACTGTGCAGAGTCCCATTCCATGTTTTTGTTTTGTTTTGTTTGTTTTGTTTTTGAGACAGGGTCTCACTCTATAGCCTGGGGTAGAGTACAGTGGCATCATCACAGCTCACTGCAACCTGAAACTCCTGGCCTCAAGCAATCCTCCTGCCTCAACCTCCTGAGGTGAGACTACAGGTGCCTGGCTAATTTTTTCTATTTTTAATAGAGAGGAAGTCTTGCTCTTGCTCAGGCTGCTCTGAACTCCTGGCCTCCAGCAATCCTCCTGCCTTGGCCTCCCAAAGTGCTGGGATTACAGGTGTGAGCCACCAAGCCCAGCCCCCATTCCATGCTTTTTACAGGTGTTTTTGAAGCTACAAATGAATTCAAGAGTGATATTAAACCACTAAGACCATTAAGAAAGATGAATTTCTTCCAGAATTTTAACTCCTATATCCAGACATCTATATCCAACTGCCCACTTCACATTTCCACATGGATGTCTATCTGAACAACATTTCAAACTCAACATATCCCAAACTAAACTCTTAATATGTCCCTTCCACCACCAACTGCTCTACCTATAGCCCTCCCATCTCAGTTTGATGGCATTTCCATTCTTCCTGTGCTTAGGTTCCAAACCTTGGAATCTTCCTTAACTCCTCCCTTCCGCTTATTATTGTTCAATCCAGCCGTTAATCTCGTTGGCTCTGCCTTCAAAATAACCAGTCTCCAGTTACTCTTCCCCACCTGTACTCACATCGCTCCCTACTCTGAGTGAGTGTCAGAGTCCTACAGTGGCCTACAAGGCCCTCCAGGGTCTCGCCTCCAACTTCCCTCCCCCCTCATCCACTCTGCCCAAGTCTCAGTGACTCCCACTATTCCTTGAAGGCACCAGGCATGCTCTGCCTCGACACCTCTTGCCTTCCCCATTCCCTCCCCTCTTCCCTGTGACAGCCGCCCTCACCATCCCGTCGCACCCACATGCCCACGCTGTGCTCTGCTCCTCCTTACCCTGCTGCGCTTCCTTTCCCACAACCTTTATCCCTCTAACTTGCTAATATACTACATCATGTACTATTTTTTAGGTTTATTGTTCACATTCCCCAACTAGAATATGAGATCCACATGGAAGGTACTTAATAGATATTTCTAAATTAAGGGAAAATGCCCTCCCCCCCTCAAAAAGGCAAAAAGAAAAAACCCTATAAAAACATCCTGTGTCCCAAAAGGGCCTTGTGATTTCTAATAGCAGGACCCACATATTATAACTCATTTTCTTCTTTTAAGAATGCTTGTGGCATTTTGAAGAGGAGCAACAAAGAAGTAAGACTGACACACAGTAGATCCTAATGAGTCCTGAGGAAGAGTAGATCACCATACGCAAGCACAGAGCATCGTCACAGGGGTCCCCAAACCTACCTTTCAGCTGGGAGCCAGAGGGATCAGACTCAGAATGCTTGACCCACATTAAAAATTCACAAGAGGCTGCTGAGTACATTAGAATTTACAAATAATGTCATTTCTTTCCAGTGACCATGTCCATCACTCAGAATATACCCTTCTGAGATAATGGTACCCAGGAAGCTGATTTAGCATTCAGAAGGTGGTTCAGTAATCTTGGAATCAATGCTAAGAATGGCTAAGCCTTCTGAGGACGGCTTACTCCAGGCAACAGTGAGCCTGATATTTATCCATACTACTCAATCCATATTCATGTCCATAAAATTTAAGATCTCTTCTCCTGGACAATCCTGGGCAACCCCTGAAATTTTTCCTCTCTGGGCTGTCTTCTTTGCTCTGTGAGGACTGGTTCATTGCATATAAACTTTCTCCAGGTAGAATGGTTTAGATTTCTCCCTACAAAATTACAACCTTATTGCTGTGTCATCTCCCAGGAATTAGCACTCTGCTGGAGTTTTGGGAGCTCCTCAAATCCTCAGTCTCTTAGTCTATTCCAATTAGGCATAGGTGTGGCCTCTGTAAATCTCAGAGGGGCACCTGTATTCAGATTCCAAAGTCCCTGGGACTCCTCAACATTGCTCCCTTACGTGGTGATCAGTGTTGGAGTCAGGGCCTTGTTACCTTTCTGGGCCTTAGTCTGCAAATCTAAAAATAAGGGGATAAAGCTCTCTAAGGTCCCTCTGAGTTCTAAAAAATCCAAGATTCAATTTTTTTACCTACCTCTTTAACTTTCAAATAATGACAACAGCATCTGAAAGCGTCTTTCCTGAACTTTTCCCAAGGCCAGATAGATGTTCCTAGCATAGAAGTAGAGGAAAAAAATATTTTTTGAAATTATCCTCTGACTTTTTAAATTCCTTTTCCTCTACTGCTACCTCCTTATGGAGTTCAAGGCTGCAGTGTGCTGTGATTCTGTCTATGAGTAGCCACTGTACTCCAGCCTGGGCAACATAGTGAGACCATGTCTCAAAATAAATAAATAAATAAAGCGAACTCTGTGCACTTCCTGATTCATCAGGATCTATCTTACAACAACATTATTTTCTAAATTCTTTTTCCTATATAAAACCTCTCTTCTTTTCATTATGGCAACTATGCTCATTAGCCTTGATTTGTCCCTGTTTTGCAGGGAAGGTTATTAAATGCTCTGGGGAAGAGGAATAAAAAACTGAGAGGCAGGGCCAGGGGAGGGGGCATGCTGTGCACACAGGCAAGTTCTGGTCTGAGTTTTCAGAAGGTAATGGGCTGAAATGGTAGAGGTGAAAATTAGGAGCAGAAAGAAGAGGAAAAGCAGAGGAAGATGAGAAATAGTGAAGGCACACACTGTTTGCTCTGAAAGAGGCCACAGGAGAGGCCTGATGGCAGTTTATCAAGAATGTTCATTCAGCTAAATGACTCTAGAACAGGACTTTCCTCAGCAGTCACACCGCAGTGAGAAGGCGGAGTGGTGACCCCAGTTCTCTTCCATTAGCAGCGCCCTCTGCGCAGCTTTCTGCATAGCAGGCTGGGGCGGTGTTGCGCAGCCCCTCTACTGGTGCCGTTTTCAGGAGTCAGAATCATTCTACATGTCTCTAAAGCCTTTAAGGAAGACCAAATCTTTCCACTGCTGGCCTGGAAATCAAAGAAGATGCTCTAAATCACCACCACTCAATAAAGCAGTGACTTACTGAAAGAAGGGCAGTTCACTAGCAAACCCTCCAAATGATTCTCTAAGTATAATATATGCATAAGCTCCTCATCTGAAGTTAGCAGCATATTCCAAATAACTGTAGGCTCCAAGGTATCATCTCATGACTTTTAATTGAGTCATGCCCTTAAGGATTTTCTCCCATTATAATATACATACTATATACATAGTATACACACATATATAGCATACACATACCTATATATTTGTGTGTGTACGCATGCAAACATGTATCCTACTATAACAAAAGACTCTGTTTTTAAGCCACACTAGGATGACAAACCAATACAATCAGTTAACTTAAAATACGTCATATTAAAAATCTAAGGATGAGCACAAATAGAAAGGAAGCCTAATTCAAACCAGAAAAGATCAAAACAGACACTCTGGTAAGTATCTAGCTAGTTAGACAGTCTCAAAGCAGTAACTTCTCATTTAGCACTAGGAAATTACAATGCTAGTGGTACATGAATACTTCCTGGTGAAAACTGGCGCAAGATGTCATATAAACTAGGAATAGGTGCCTCTTAAATTCAGTTTGTTTCACCATGATATGATAGGGTTCTGCTTCAAGGACTTATCTTTTCCAAGTTTATTATTTTCCAGGAAAAGCTTCCTACGCCCTTTCATAAACAAACAAATGCAACTGTTCTTGTCATTTTCATAAACAAATGCAACCATTCTTGTCATCATCTGATGCTTATTTGGGGGCGGGACACACTTAGAGACTTTTTTTCCCCTTTAAACAGCACCAATGTTCTGACTGATGAAGACATGGAGGGAAATTGAAATGGCAGAGTAAAAAAATCAATCAGACATTCAGGCAATCCCTCCCCAGTAGTGTCATGAGCATACACTGCATTCGTGATATTTTAGTTAGGAGACAGCACCTTCAGCAACAGAATTATCACACAGCACTGAGTCAAGCTGTCCATCACATGTCTCCTACCATTTCCTTGCAGAAAATCTGTAATCTAAACACCTACTGTGGCCACCCCTCCAGAATAACCCCACTGGTCTTGCTCACTGTCCTGGGACAACAGCCCAAGTCCCCTTTGGATCCTTACTACCCAGAAACAAAACATGAACATTTTGTTCGAGGTGTTCATGATGCAAAATTGTAATGATCCTGCAATATGAGCTATCTTCAAGTCTGTGTTTGGGGAGGGAGGGTGGTATAAGAAGACACAATTACTGGATGATTCTCAGAAGCTAAACACAGAATTACCATATGAACCAGCAATACCACTTCTGGGTATACACCAAAGGAACTGAATGCAGGCTCTCAAAGAGATACTTGCAAACCCATGTTCACAACAGCATTATTCACAATACTCAAAAAGTGGAAGCAACACAAACGTCCATCAATGGATGAATAGATATAAAAAATGTGGTATATATATACAGTAAAATATTATCTGGCCTTAGAAAGCAAGGAAATTCTGACACACGCTACAACATGGATGGACCTTAAAGACATTATGTGCTAAGTGAAATGAAACAGTCACAGATAGACAAATACTGTATAATTCCACTTACATGAGGTACCTAGAGAAGTCAAATTCATATAGACGGAGAATACAAAGGTGGTTGCCAGGAGTTGGGGGGGAAGTGAATGGGGAGTTGTTGTTTAATGGGTGTAGAGTTTCAGTTTTGCAAGATGAAAAGTGTTGCGGAGGTTGGCTGTACAACAGTGTGAATACATTTAACACTACTGAACTATACACTTAATGGTTAAGACGATAAATTTTATGCTATGTGTCTTTTATCAAAATTAAAAGAAAAACGAAACCAAACCTATGGTTTCTAGTATTTCCCAGTGTGATGGTGACAATAGTACCTTACACATGCCCAGGAACTTCTCTCTGAGAAATCCAGAGAGCTGGGCCTCCAGATTTGCTCATGCCAACTTAAAATGATGACCAAGGATGAGTTCAGTTGTAAAGGTTGAGCTCATCAGAGTTTTATTTTTTATTTTCTTTTTCCCTACTAGCATAAATGTTTGACATACATCCCCATTTTATCCCTCTGAAACCCAGGCCACCCAAGCATCTGTGGATGTTGACTCACAGTCTCACCTCTGGAATTACCTGGGGTTCTGGGGAGAAGATGCCTGCCATGTGTCAGGGTCTGGGGGAGAAGAGCGATTTGTGAAGTTGGCCCCATTCCTCTTCTTGTTCAGAGAATTCAGGAATGTGTCCATACTGTTCCTTACCATAAAATTCACCCCTTTTCTCTCCAGATTAAAGGTGACCATTCATCTCTTTCCACTATGACCTTCAAACTGAACTCAGTGTTCAATTTACCAGTTATGGCCAGGCACGGTGGCTCATGCCTGTAATCCTAGCACTCTGGGAGGCCGAGGCGGGTGGATCGCTCAAGGTCAGGAGTTTGAAACCAGCCTGAGCAAGAGCAAGACTCTGTTTCTACTATAAATAGAAAGAAATTAATTGGCCAACTAAAAACATATATAGAAAAAATTAACCGGGCATGGTGGCGCATGCCTGTGGTCCCAGCTACTTGGGAGGCTGAGGCAGAAGGATCACTTGAGCCCAGGAGTTGGAGGTTGCTGTGAGCTAGGCTGATGCCACAGAACTCACTGTAGCCCGGGAAAGAGAGCAAGACTCTGTCTAAAAAAAAAAAAAAAACAAAAAAAACAAAAAAAACCTTATCAGTCATTCCATTCTAAAAATTGCAAACAAGATTAATACTCCAGGTGCTCTCCACCACCCAACAGGATCTGCCACCTTCTGCCAGTTTGTATCCTCCTTTTTTCTTTTCTTCCAGAACTACTTCCAGGCCTGGGAATCAGAGGTGTTGCATAATGATGACACTTTATAAACCTTTCCTCGCATCTCAAACACAAAGGAGCACAGTGAAAGTAGAAAGCTGGAAAAGGGGCTGAGAAATGGCTGGGGAGAGAAGGTACCCCCCAAAGAACTGGAAACAGCTGCTTTGGGAAGGATACATTTACAAAAAAGACATCAGGTCCATCTGGAAAGCATTTTAACAAAATAAAAAGCCCATTTCTACTATGAGCAGAAGATTAGCAGAATACAAAACTCCCTGAACAACAAAGCTCTATGACCAATTAAAAAAGCAAAACAAAACCGAAAGAGGAGTTCCTTCGAGGGATGCCCAGCCACTAAGCTGTAAGTCGCTGCTGGTGCGGGAGGGTAGCGCCATGTACGAGAGACCTTACTACGGCAGTTCCCATGTGCATGTCTCCTACAGGCATTCGTGTGAAGGCTCCGACTGGCAATAAATCCAATCTCCTTTCCATCCCCCTAACCCAATGACGACGTGCGCTGCCTCTGTCAGAGCTAGCACAGGGTTTCTGAAACTCCTAGAGCTGAAATCTCCAGCTTAGAATCTTCCCTTATTCTGTCAGCTTCCTCTCCATTTTCTTGCACAACACGGTAGTAAAAAAATGAAAAAAATGTGGCAATCTGAGAATGGAGTCAACAATGATTTTTCTCTTTCATCACTGTTCTGGTTACTTGGTATTATTGGGATATAAACAACACGTGAGTCCACTAACTCCTCAACCCTTCATTGTTTTTTGGTACAGACACATTTTAGAGAACACTTTGGGTTGCAATGAAGAGATGACACAGGAAGATCCTAATCCTGGTCTCCTCTCATTATACTCCCTGCCTCAATTAACCTATGAACACAGCCAAAGAAGCAATCTAGTATGTCTCCAAAACATCCAGTAAAAGCTCACTTGGCTAACCTGTTCAAGAGCACAGCAGTTCAACAATGTAGTAACTTCCTTCTTCTAATTCAGATTTGAGACATTTTCCTTTTTCATACATAAATCTGCATGTGGCGGGTCATTGTGTAAAAAAGCCTTTTAATGACCTGAGATTCTTTATTAAACTGTCCCTCATTGGCCATAGGAGGAATAATCTTGGTCCCTCTGCATGTTTCTGGGCTCTTACTTTCCAACGTCTAACCATCTTTCTGGCTCTTTAGTAGACTCTTCAAATCTTCCTTCCTACAGGAAGCATTGAGGACAGAAAGCTCTAGTGACGGGCAAACCTCATGGACTATTCAGGCTGTGCGCGGTTCTTAAACTCTGGTGCAGGCAGAGTATATTCAAGCTGCCCCTACTTCTCCCACTCTACTCCCATTTTATGTTACTAAGAGAAGGAAGGGGGAAAAAAGAGAGCAGAAAATATAAAGGAAACTTAAGAATTGTAACAACATGAGAAATTATTTTAACACAAAATACAAGCCAAATGATGTGTTTTACAAGATGAAAAGTACATAAAAACAACGAACTTTTGCATACAGCCTTGCAGGATGTTTTTACGCAGAGTATTTCTGTATTTTCTAACACCCTTTGCACCCCCCACATGTCCACAAACAGAAGCTGATCTGCCCCATTTCAGATTTTTGCTAATAGGTAAAAATGACAAGAGGCCTAGCTGAATTCCATGAAATAAGTTATCTAGTGCACATCTGAAGTTTTGTTTTTTTAGAGGCACAGAAATTCTAAACAGGGAAGCAAGAGCTTCTGAGAATTTCATTTTCACCATAATGGCTCAATGTTTGTTCCTCTCACAATGTGCGGTTACCAGCTATGTGCGGGCTCTTCCATCCAGAGGCAAAGCAAGTTCTTCACGTTAGAGAAACAGTTAAAGGCAGTTCAAGGAAAGAAAATCAGGTTGTTTTAGAGTGGTTATGAAAGGGGGTTCAGGTGGGGGGAAAGCACTAACCTGTGTTGTTTTAATCGGCAGAAAACGACCAAGTTCTCAAGTTCCCCTGCCGTCTTCTAGCCAGCTTCCTGTAAATGTTGCATGTGACATTGTACTTCCTCACTGCACCTTCTTTGACTCGCCTCTCCTCTCTAACCGGTCAGAGGCATGTGATAAGATCTTCTGCTGCTTGCTTCACACAGGGGTAACCCTGTGTCTACAGAAATGGCTGTCTCCCTGCAGGGATCCCCGAACTTGTTTTGGGTGTTCCTAGGATACAGGTAAAAAGGAGATAAACCAGGGGAGTAATGTCTGGGCTCTGGGCTCTTCAGACTCCACAAGGAAAGAGGGGGGAAGGGGAGAGACGGAGAGTTTTGAGCCCCAGGGTTGCTCATCCTGGACTTGGGCTTCAGCAGCCTGGGGCTCTCCTGTCATCAGGTCAACCCCTGATACTGCTGCCCTCCAGACTGCTGAGGAAGGGCCCTCGATGGCGCTGCACCCAGGATGTCCCCACGCACCTCTGTGGAGGGTGCCACCATCAAAGCAGCACAACCCATGTCTTGGCTTATGTTTCTGGATCCTGCAGCGACCATGACCACTCACCCTGAATTTCCGGGGACTGTCTTAAGTTCACATGCAGTCTATTTAGACATGCCGTCAGACGGTATGCTCTAATTCTTGGTTCAGAAAACAAATTCATCATATTCTGAGACTTCCAGGACTAAATAACTGGCAGACATGACCCCTGCCGGCTTTCAAAATACACCAGCCTTTTGGTTTCCCCTGAAAGGACTGATCATCTTCCTGCAGGAAGGTGGTGGGTTCCTGGCCACATGTGAGCCCTGGCCATGGGGGCCTCCGATGCTGGCCTGGCAAGAGCACCAGGGAGAGTGACCGGATGTGTCCCCCTCTGTCCTGGACGGGGGGGAAGGCTGGGAGAGAGCAAGAAATGCAAGGGCGCCATTTCTAGCTTGCTTGTTCCAATAGTCAGTGCCTTCCTCTTTCCTTTTATGATTCCCCTAGCTATCAGGAGGGTCCAAACAAACTGGAATGTGTGGATATAGGAAGTGGTGGGTGGGAATAAAATGATGTCCTGGACCAAGGGGAATATTCTGCAATTTGTACAACTTGACTCTGTGCAAAAACCCCAAAGTTCTTTCTTTTTGGCAACCTTTACATAATTCCTTTTTAAAAATGCCTTTAAAGGGATTTTTTTGTTTTTTAGAAAGGTAACTGTAGACAAGTTCCAAGATTTGAAAATATTACCCTATAATTCCCAGACAGAGCTTTCCATGTGAGAGTACCAAGTAAGGCACGAGTCCTGAGAGGCAGAACTGTGGACAACAGTGAAACTCTGAAGTCTCACCGCATGACTGAATCTCTGGCTTTGAAAAATACGTATAACTGCTTTACCATTCTGACAGCTGATGGCTGGTTTCCGGATTGAATTGTACATTTAGATTAGACAGTTGAGTCAAGACGGCTGTCCAAACTATAGACATGGCATTGGCTTTAAAATAACGGTAAAACTTTGCCATCTTGGAGTCAGAAATTGCAAAGAATTTTGGAAAAACAAAATACTACATGGATGAAAAATAATAATGACTCAATTTGAATGTATTTAAAAGTGTCACATTCTGGGTTAAGCTGCCAGTTCCATTTTTCAACTAAACAGTTACATATGTTCTGCTTAAGCTGTGATCTGTGTGGAATTTTGAAAGGTCTTAAAGAAATGCTTTATAATTTTTCTATAAAATCCCTAACCTGGCTTTCTGTCCATGAATTTTATTTTTTCTGTTTAGGCATTTAAACATTTAAATGGACTTGATTTTTCAGAACAGTTACAGATTTACAGAAAAATTGAGAAGATTTTCTACATATATTCTACACCCAATCTTGCCTACTATAATTTCCTACGTATAGTATGATACATAAGTAACAATAAACCACTATTGATGCATGATTATTAACTAACATCCATGGTTTATTTATGTTGCCTCAGTTTTTACATAATCTACTTTTTCTGTTCCAGGATGTGATCCAGGACACCACATTACATTTAATCATCACGTCGTCTTAGGCTCCACGTGGCTGTGACAGTTTTCTGGACTTTCCTTGCTTTTGATGACCACGACAGTTTTGAAGGGTACTGGTCAGGTATTTTGTAGAATGTGCCACAATTGGGATTTGTCTGATGTTCTTCTCTTTTTAAGACTAGGGGTATGGGTTATTTGGGAGAGGACCACACGGGTAAAGTGCCATTCTAATCACATCACATCAAGCACACATACTATCCATCACCAAGATTTAATGCTGCTGCTGTTGGCCTTGTCACCTGGCTGAGTAGTGTTTGCCAGGTTTCTCCACTGTGAAGTTGCTCCCCCCTCTACCCTACATTCCTGTACTATATACTCTTTGGAAGGAAGTCCTTGAGGGTGGAGTATCTATATAAATTATTTGGAATTCTTCTGCATGGAAGATGTCTCTTGCACACATTTAGTAATTTACTCAATCATTTGTATCAGTAGGCTGCATGGACATTTATTTTATGCTTTGTATTTTAATTTAACACTACTTTAATATCTTGCTCAAATTGCTCCAGTTTTGGCCACTGGGAACTCTTTCAATTGGTTTCTGTGCTCCTTTGATATACCCCTATCAATGTTTTTTATTTTTTGTTTTTGAGCACTTCCCTAATTTCCAGCACTATTAGATGCTCTGTGCTAACCATGTACAGTACCCTCCCCAACTGTCAAAAATATGTCTTTGTTTTGAAAAGAGAATAAAAGAAAATTAATCTATGGGCCTGAGAAAACTTTTATGTGCCTTCAATTTTCATTAATTCTGCCCATGTATATTAATTTAAAAATTTTTTTAAATTGCTTTCATAAAATTAGCCCTACCTAGCCTATCAGCAGCAAACAGCAAACACCAGTTGAGTGAAATTCTGCATTTCCTTAATTCCAAGATGTGTGTTTGTGTTGGCAGTGGTTTTTTTCCTTCATATTTTAACATTCCTGGAATCAAAGTATACATCAAATGTCATGTCTTAGCAAGGTACGGTGCCTCACACCTGTAATCCTAGCACTCTGGGAGGCTGAGGCGGGAGGATCACTTGAGGTCAGCAGTTCAAGACCAGCTTGAGCAAGAGTGAGACCCCATCTGTACTAAAAATAGAAAAATTAGCCAGGCATGGTGGTGCCCACCTGTAGTCCCAGCTACTGAGGAGTCTGAGGTAAGAGGACCACTTGAGCCCAGGAGTTTGAGGTTGCAGTGGGCTATGATGTCACCACTGCAATAAACACAGGAGTGCAGGTATCTCTTTGACATGTGGACTTCATTCCCTTTGGATATATCCCCAGTAGTGGGATTGCTAGTTCATATGGTAGTTTTAGTTTTTGGAGTAACCTCCATACTGTTTTCCATGATGGCTGTACTAGTTTACTATGCTACCAACAAGGTGTAAGTGTTGCCTTGTCTCCACACCCTTGACAACACTTGTTTTCCTTTGTCTTTTTAATAGCAGTCATTCTAACTGGAGTGAGGTAATACCTCATTGTGGTTTTGATTTTCATGTCCCTGATGATCATTTCATATACCTGTTGTCCTTTTGTATATCTTCTTTTGAAAAATGTCTATCGAGTTCTTTTCCCCATTTTAATTGGGTCATTGGTTTTCTGCTGTTAAGTTCCTTATATGTTCTGGATATTAACACTTGTCAGATGCATGTTTTCCAAATATTTTTCTGCCATTGTGTAGGCTGTCTCTTCACTCAGTTAATAAGTTTCCTTTGCTGTGCAAAAGCTTTTTAATTTTAAGTAATCCCATCTGTCTACTTTTGCTTTTGTTGCCTGTGCTTTTGAGGTCTTATCCAAAAAATCTTTGTCTAGCCCAATGTTGTGAAGCATTTCCTCTATGCTTTCTTCTAGTAGTTTCATAGTTTCAGGTTTTACATTTAAATTTTTCATTTATTTTGAGTTGATTTTTGTACATGGTGAGTGGCAGGGGTCTAGTCTCATTCTTCTGCATGTCCTACCCAGAGCAATTCAGCAAGAGAAAGAAATAAAAAGCATCCAAATTGGAAGGAGAAAGTTGAATAGTCCCTGTTTATTGATAACATGATCTTATGTATAGAAAACACTGAAGACTCCACCAAAAACTGTTAAAACTAACAAACAAATTCAGTAAAGTTGCAGGATACAAAGTCAACATACAAAAATCAATACCATTTCTATATGCTAATAGCAAACGCTCTGAAAAAGAAATCAAGAAGACAATTTCATTTACAGTAACTACAAAAAAAAAAAAAAAGATTCCTAGGAATAAACAAGGTGAAAGATCTCTACACTAAAAACTATAAAACTTTGATGAAAGAAATTGAGGAGGACGCAAATAAATGGAAAGATACCCTGTGTTCATGGACTGGAAGAATTAATATTGTTAAAATGTCCATACTACCCAATGCAATCTACTGATTTAATGGAATGCTTCTCAAAATACCAATGACATTCTTCACAGAAATAGAAAAAAAAATCCTAAAATTCATATGAAACCATCCTGGGAATGCTTCTGTAAAGTCTGGATTGTGAGACACACAGGCACTTTGGAAATCTATAGAAGTATCTGTAGAAGGGAGGCTGTCAGGGTATATTTCTGTCTCCTCGCTTCCAGTCACGAGAAGTTACCATCAACTGAGGAATCTGTTCTAGATTTAAGTAAGGTCACAGGAATGTAAACATACCCTCTCAAGAGCTGAGGAATTCGATTAAGAAAATAATGTTGTTAGACCTGCTAAGAGGCTAGAAATCTGAGTTCCCTAGTGTCTACTTAAGAAGCACAGTAATAAACGAATCCGTACCTTTTTTCTTCTTTTCTAGAAATGAGGTGGTTTCCATTGTTTTTTAAAGCTTTGATATCACTGCAGAGGGGACGGGGGAAATTCTGTTTTTTACATGTTTATGTGTTTGAATGAAGATTAACATTACAATTCCATATTTGATTTTTCACAGAGAATCCTGGGGTGGAGGGGAGAAGGAATAGGGATAAAGGTGGAGCAACTATTTAAAGACCTGTCAATAACTCAATTTACTGGACTGAAATCCTAGTGTGGACCACAAAGAAAAACTGGTAAAATATCTTAAAAGAGTGTTTCTGCTTTAACATATTTTAAAAGATTAATTTAGCCACATGAACACTTTGAGTTAAATATTATTTTCAATCATTCTTATACTAAACATGGGGAGACTATGGTTCTAAGAGTTGAAGAGATTTGTTCAAACAAATAAGTGATAGAATTGGAATTTTGCACTGAAGTTTCTGGCTACAAGTCCAGTGTCATCTCCAGTACCCACTCAAACTGCCTCCTTGTTGTTCTGTCTCTGAGAGAAACTTAAACCCATGTATACCACATGTGGATTGTACAAGGAGGAACTGTAGTGAGATTTGCCCTTGCTGGTCAGTGCTTCACATGTAGGTCAAGCAGTCCAGCCAGAACCCAGGGCAATTGTTTCCAAACTGACCCTGGGCAATTTTTGGAGCATTATGTCATGCAAAGACTTTCCTCATTACCAATCATGCAAAAAGTCACCATCTATCTGAGCCCTTAGAAACAGCTAACAAAGGTTGGAAGGTCAAGGAAGTCCTCTTGCTGGTATACTACACTGGTGCATTGTCTATGCCATTGTAATGTAATTTAAGCCAAAATTATCAAGCCCCTTTGACCAGCGGTCCTCAAAGCCAGAGCCCTACTGAGTGGTGTCATTCTTCTTCGTCATACCACAGGGCTTGATGCCAACAACCAAACTGGCCCTTTCCAATATCATGCAGTTGAATTCCAAATAACCAAGGCCCTCATTCATCTTTGTTGTTGATCATTGGAAGGAAACAGCAAATTCCTTTGTTCATAAAAAGACTGGCTAGGGACACATAGGAAAACCTCCTCATTCATCCAGGATGAGTTGTTTTTCTAATTAGAGATGGGGTCTTGCTATGTTGCCCAGGCTGGAGTGCAGTGGCTATTCACAGGCGCGATCCCACTACTGATCAGCATGGGAGTTTTGACCTATTCCGTTTAGGACCTGGGCCAGTTCACCCCTCCTTAGGCAACCTGGTGGTCCCCCACTCCCGGGAGGTCACCATATTGAGGCCAAACTTAGTGCAGACACCCAACCGGCATAGCGCACTACAGCCCAGAACTCCTGGGCTCAAGCCATCCTCCCATCTCAGCCTCCCTAGTAGCTGGGACTATAGACGTGCGCCACTGCGTCTGGCCAGGATGAGTTTTAAAAGCTTGATAAATACAGAACTTTAGAGGTAGCAGAAAGACAGTACTGAGGACCAGGACACCCTCATACATTTGCTGCTCCTTTCTTTTAGGCTAAACAAAGAAGAGACTAATACAGGTAATGAAAACAATTCAACAGTGTGCCAAGGGTGTTGGGAGCCATCACGAATGGTAAGATGTGCCTCCTCATGCAAATTTGTGGCTTTAATTCAGAATTTCTGTTTTCCTTATTTTTTTTTCCATCCAGGGTGGCACTAAGGGATCTGTTTTCTTAACACATACATGTAACATGGGACCAAAAGGACAGCTAATTAATTATGTATTTGTACATTCTTCCTACTCGGGGGCATCCGTCCCTCTCTTCTATATTTAAGAGCACATAGAATAGGTAAACAAGTTCATATTACTCCTAATAGGAAGGATTCTGAAATCAAACTGCCTGGGTCCAAACCAGATCCATTACTTACTAACTTCAATGACTTATTTTACTTTTTTGGGTCACAGTTTTCTCATCTGTCACATGGGGATAATTTTAGTATTATTAAATGTGTATTTAATGTGCTGCATTCAAAGAGCTTTGCCAGACCAGTGCATAAATGGTGGTTACTGTTACTGTTAGTAGGTGAAAAATTTTAGTCTTAGGAAATTCTATATTAGAATTTCTCACAAGAAAATCAATCAGAGTCAAAGCAAAGAATTTCAATTCTGAAGGTGGTCGGCATGCAGGAAATGAAGGATATTTGCGAATTGGGGGAATGGAGCTCCAGGTCATCCTAGAGAGGCAAAGTCTAGCCAGGAAATCCATAAGGGTACTTTTGAGCCTGGAGGTGGTGAAACACCTATGTTCCTAAATTCGGAAGAGTGAGAAGTATCTGTGTCTGATCAAAAATAAAGAGGAAAATGGTATGTGAATTTTACGTGTCGTAATACAAAAATGTGGAAAGCTTCGTGACTAGTGAGAAACTAGGTGGATAAGAAGAGGACAAGAAGTTTAGCAGAAGCCGTGAGTATAGGCAGAGGAACAGGCGGCTACACAGAATTTTGGAGAAGCTGTTTATGTAGTGTAAAGTATAAAACCCTTAAGCCATGCCTTTTAGAAAAATCTAGATTAAAGGTTTTTAATCTATTTAATAAACTGAAAGATTTTATTGATTAGATTCAAGAGATATGCTGTTCTTCAAGGTTTCTGGTATCGAAGTGTGTGTTCTTTGAATGAGACTCCAGGCAGAATCTGGACCATGTCGGGGTCTCAGGAGTTAGTACGGTTACAATTAGAGTGTGGGTCATATGCAGCTGAACAACATCGAACTCAACCACCTGTGTTTATCACATTTTTTATGGATTTTGAAGTGGCTGCAGATAGGCTGAATTACATGATTCTGTGAAGGAAGCAGACCTACAAAACAGAGACATCTCCCAAGATTTTATTAATTTGCGACAGTCTTAATGAATGGGAAACACTACATTTTGTATATCAACATCTATTATTTTCTTTGCCTTCAATCAGCTTCTAGAAATAAAGCTGGTGCTCCAGGTGGTGCCTAAAACAGAACATGGTGCTGTTTACTAAATGACTGCTGCATTCCTCTCAATAAGACACTCGTGGTACTGAAAGCAACACAATATCCACCAATTAACTTCCAAGGACAAATTTCTATACAAAAATGACCAGTGATCTCTGTGCCCAATAACACAAGTGTGTTTACTGAAATACAGTTTATACAAAAGGTATAAACTGTATTTTACCCATAGGGGCCTATGGAGCATTAATAACACTAATGGAAGTGGAGGCAGAGTAGGAGGTAATGGAATATTACAAGTTGATCATGGTTTCTGTTTTATAAACTCTACTTCTCGTATTATTGGAAAATTACCACCATGAACTGTAATATTCATCAAAGCATGCTGAGATTCCTAGTAACTAGATTTTATAGGTGAAACCCTCTGGGGGTGACAAAGTCCAGTGTGTTACAAAATGTACAACTAGACCCATGAATGCAGCTTCAAAAAAAAATGCATCTAGCCTGATTAAAGACAAGGATTTAAGGTTACAAAAACAAAACAAGACAATAAAACAAAGCAAACCAACACCACCACTACCCTGGGTTGTCATTAATGACAAACTACCTTGGACTATCCAAATTCTAAACAAACAGACAAAAAATCCAGGAACCCCCAACCAATCTGTAGACT
Source organism: Lepilemur ruficaudatus (assembly GCA_963574885.1). Classification (NCBI taxonomy): domain Eukaryota; kingdom Metazoa; phylum Chordata; class Mammalia; order Primates; family Lepilemuridae; genus Lepilemur; species Lepilemur ruficaudatus. The sequence goes on from CAUYRT010013756.1 coordinate 20,727, forward strand.
GACACACCTTGGGATTACTTTTCTCATTTGCGCAATTTGCATATAACAGGCACATTTAACTTACATAAATCCAACCTTTCATGCTCGAGGGAGAAAGAGAGAAAATAGTTTAAACAGTGACGGCCATTTCACCCACCACTCCTCAAGTGACTGCACCCCCAGCGTATGCTGAGATGAGAGACATGAATCCACAGTTTCCTCTTCACGGCTCTCCGTGCTGTCACCATCATGCAACACTGGGTGTGAGTCCAGTCTTTAAAAATACATATTTTTTACATGCCAGAGCCTATGCATGGCAGCTAGCTATTTCATCTGTGTATTACACACACACACACACACACACACACACACACACACGTATTTCCTGTATATTATGATGTTTAAAAAACCTTCCTGGCTCGGGAGACACTGCCTCTCCCAGGGCTAGCCAATTCCTAAGAAACAGCCAGGAGCATGCCTTTGACACATAAACTAACCAATCCAGGGCCATACCTCCTCTATCTGTCCCATACAACCCAAGAAGCAATATTTCTCTGCCTTGGTCATCCCAGGGCCAGGTACCAGGCAACCAGTGATCAACCCTCTAGTTTAGAGCCTGCTGAAAATATTCAAACTAGCCAATCCTAAACTGTTTTTACCCTGCCCTGCCTTGCCTGTCCCACAGAAACTCCAATAAAAGTTCTGGCCTAAGCCAAGCATGAGTGCACCTGCAGTCCCACCTACTCAGGAGGCTGGGGCAGAAGGATCGCTGGAGCCGAGGGGAGCTATGATCTTGCCACTGCACTCCAGCCCTGGGTGACCAAGTAAAGAGCCCACCTCTACAAAACAACAACAAAACCAACAACAGCAAAGCTCTGGGCTAAATATTCCCCTTGCTCCTGTCTTCTGCCTCCTGACCACTCTGGTGTTGTTCCCATGTGGCCCTCTGTGGCATGCTGTGCCCCCTGTATCTAAGACCTGTGAGTATAATAAATTTTGTTTTTCTGGCCAGGTGTGGTGGCTCACACCTATAATTTCAGCACTTGGGGAAGCCAAGGCAGGAGGATCACTGGAAGCCAGGAGTGCAAGACCAACCTGAGCAACAGCAAGACCCTGTCTCTACAAAAAATACAAAAATTAGTCAAGTGTGGTGGTGTGCACCTGCAGTCCCAGCTACTCAGGGGGCTAAAGGCAGGAGGATCGCTTGAGCCCAGGAGTTTGAGGTTGCAGTGAGCTATGATCGTGCCACTACACTCCAGCCTGGGTGTCACAACGAGACCCCATCTCAAAACAAATGAAAAATTTTTTTTGCTTTTCTGAACCTCTCCCATGTCTTCTCTCAGGGCCACGCCTGACTGAGCATCACATAAAAGAATACAAAACAATCTATAGGTCAATCAAGGAAGCAGTGATCACGAGTAATTTTTGGCCAGGTGTGGTGGGTCATGCCTGTAATCCCAGCACTTTGGGAGGCAGAGGCTGGAGGATCACTTGAGGCCAGGAGTTTGAGACCAGCCTGAGCTGGCGAGAACCTGTCTCTAGAAAGAAACAGAAAAATTCCAGATGTGGTGGTGTGCACCTACAGCCCTAGCTACTAGGGAAGCTGGGGCAGGAGGATCCCTTGAGCCCAGGAGTTTGAGGCTGCAGTGAGCTATGATTGTGCCACTGCACTCCAGCCTGGCTGACACAGCAAGACCCTGTCTCAAAAAAAAAAAAAAAGGTGTCATTCTGAATAGATGTGCTTTCTACCTCAGCCATAACTGTAAATCTTAACTTCACTGAACTACACTAGACCAAGGGAGTCTTTATCTCTATGTGGTTCCTCCAGTCCTGACAGTGACAGCTCAGAAACTCTGCTGTTGCAGTGACTTTAAGGTTAAGTCGCAAACCACCCTTCCCGCCGGGCAGGCCCACCGTGTGCCAGTTCTCCTCACGCCAAGTTGATGAATTGGTATCCGGGAGCCTGGACCCTCGCGGGAAGAGCCGAGCCCCCTTACTCCACCGACGCAGCAGCACAATCTACTGTACATACATCCGCCTTTACGCATCTGTCTCCTTCTGGGAGGAAAGGGTTTGGCACCTTGCGGGTGTTTTCTGAATAAATGAAAGATTACTGCCTCCCAGCAACAGAGCCTCGAATCCACAGTCATTCTCAAATCCACAGTCTCGTTCGCCAGTTTTATAAATGGCCCACTCTGTGTGTGTACAAAGTATAGGAGCTTCAAAGTAAAAAAATGCTGATTCGAAATCTAAATTAACCAATTACTAAATTGGTTAGTAATTTATAGTTCTTAAGACAGACCCTAGGATATTAACTTCCCTTGTCCCACCTTCTACAGGCTCCTGCATATGAAGGTGTTTTCTAGACTTTCTGCTTTCACTGAATTTTAAGGCCATCCTGACTGTTCTTCTAGAAAACTATGAACTCTCCGTAGGGTTCAGTTTCCCTTTTAGTATTAAACCTAAACAGTATATCTCCTGACAAGACTTTTTAACACAGAGACAGGTATCCAAACAAGATAGAAAGTCTCTGACAAACAGAAACCATCCAATCTATATTTCTTCATATCCATGTAAGGGACCTTTGTCCCAGTTCAACGCGCCCGTGGGCCCTCTCCACAAGGATGGGCAGTGAGGTATTCCCACGCGGGCGCCGGCCATGAGGACCTGTGTGTGACTGCCACCCAGCCTGGATGAGACCAACATCGTGGGGAACTTACGTGTACAGAGACAGCCTCAGTGACTGCATCACATGTGCTGTGGATTTGCCATCCCTGATCTAGGAAGTGACTTGCGGCCCATAGTGAGCTGGCTTTCTGCACTGCTTATTGGGCTGAAAAGCCAGTGAATGGAAAGAATAAAAAGAGTTCTCCATTCAGCCTCACAGAAGAGATCTGCCCTGTGATCTGCCATGCCCTTTCAAACTTCTGACTCAAACTTCTGTCTGTTCATAAATGAGAGCACTCAACAGATTCCAAACGGAAGTACGGACTCAATTACAGGTCAGCTTACTCTAAGCACCAGCTACCTCAGGCCCTAAGAGCTTCATCTTCCTGTATGCGCTCACATTACTTTGCAAATGCTCTTAATAGCACAAACTATTAGCATATCCATTAACCTAAATAATTACTCCTTTAAGTGTTTATGTGCATCAACGGTATTATCTTTTTTTAAAAGAAAACCCAAAATGATTTTTTTATGCATTGTCTAATTCGTCACCACTGAGGAAAGTTGTTTCTACTTTAGAAGTGATGACACTGAGTAACAGATAAATTAAAAACAAGCAAGAAAACTGCAGAAGAGCTTGCAGATATTTCAATAAACATCTGTTCATTGATTAGCTAACTCTCCCGTGTTTACCTTGAACAGAAAAAAATATAGCACACTTTGATGGAACCAGGTGGTTTTCACAGTCAAGATCTTACAAACACATGATGTGTTATATGGTAACTACCTAAGTTATCAAGCCCAGAAACTGTGTTGAGTGAGTGTTCCAGTTATCTATTGCTGCATAACAAATGCCCCTAAAAGGTAGCTGCATAAAACCACCACCATTTCATCATCCTCATGGACTCTGAGGGTGAGGAATTTAGAAACAGAACAGTGGAGGCAGCTATTCTCTGTCCCATATATCTGTGATCTTAGCTGGGATCACTTGATGCACGGGGGGCTAGAATACTGGGGCTGGAGAATCCACCTCCCAGAGGGCTTCTTCATGTGTATGTCTGGCACAGGACTGGGAAGGAAAAAGGACAGGCTCAAGCAAGACTGTCGACCAGAACACTTCCATGGGCCTTCCTGGCGTGTAGTTGGACTTCTAACATGATGGCTCAAGTGTAAGTGTTTGCAAGGAACAAGGCAGAAATACGGCTTTTTATGTCCCAGCCTTGGAAGTCACACTGGGTCACTACTGCCATACTCTATTGGTTAAAGTAGTCACAACCCTCTTCCCTACCACATTCAAGTGGAAGGGACATAAACTCACTTCTCACTGGAAGGACAGTCAATGTATTTACAGTCAGGTTTTAAAACACCCTACAGTGAGTCTTCAGTTTCCTGTTGTATGAGGCACCAACATTTTGAACTTGAAATTTTATTGGTAAGCATGTGTGCTCACAGAATATCAACCATGAAATGGCTGCTATGATAGTTATACATAAACAGCTTCTGAATTGAGAGAGGTCATAGTCCCAGGGCAATATAATGCCACGTGGGTGTTAGGCAAATGATACTTTGGAATAATAACAAAGGAAACAACTGGTGGAAAATCTGCTGTCATCTTTGGCCCTTTAATTTTACCAAAATTATTCAGTTGGGCAAAAAATGATTTTTCCCATCTCCATTAAGGCAATATATAGCTATCAGGTGCCCCAAGTTAAGTTAAAGCATTTAAGGAGCTAGGAAACATAGGAGAAAATGATTTGATTTTATGCAATGAACTTTTCAATTTGAGGGGCAGACTGAAACTGTCACCAGAGCTAGGCAGGTGGAGGAGTGAGAGCAGGGTGAGGTAAGCCAGTGGAAACGCGGGGCTCTGGAGCTAACTGGATGGCACGAGCTTTTGGCTTAAGGGGTTTGAATCCAGTTTTTTATAAACACACTTCATTTTCAAAAACTGGTCTTTGAACCACAGCTTGTTCCTTGGGTATTTCCTAGATTTATGGGGTTTTGCCCAGGTTCTATTAGTCTATTTTGCATTCTTCTATAGAGACTAGAAAATAAACATTCAATATACAATTCTGTAGCTAATAATAAACATTTAATGAGAATTTACTACATGTGGGAACTGAGCTAAACAACTGACATTTGTCCGTAGAGACAGGTATTCCTGGACCCATTTTGCAAATAAGGAAACTGAGCTTCAGGCAGGTTAAATTAACCTGATAAAGATCATATCGCTAATAAGTGACACAGATTGGGTTCACACCTAGATATGTCTGACCCCAACGCCCATGCTCTTAACCATTGCATGTTATGATATGGTGCTTTTGATGAAGGTGGCTTCCTTAAGGTGGCTCACCTTAAAGTGAGTGGCCAGTGAGAAAGGGTCATGCCTTTACTGACACTTCTTTGAGGGTAACCCATCCAGCTAATCTAATTTTGGGACAGAAATGGAAGTTTACCTGAGGCAGTGAATAAGCAGGGATGGCACCTCTTACCTAGGAATCCCGGAAGTCTAAGACTATATAAGAAACAGAGTTCACAGTACTTCTGACCCCCGACAAAGTTCCCTAGATGCATGAAAACAGATCTTGAGCCTCAATGTTTAGAAGATGAGCACTGTCTGACCACTGATCACCTGACAGAATACCACCGACCAGCAAGGTGCCACGCACATGCCTATCAGAGAAAGCACAGGTTATGGGACCGTGGATGTCGGGCATTTCTGCGCTCAGCAACCTCTCTCGGCAGACCACCACCTGAGTCTCCCTTTAGTAAATCTGTTTTGAAAAAGTCCCCTTTAAAAATCCTCCTCGATTTCCTTGAAGAGAAAATTCAAATAGAGTTCTCATACATCAAACATATGACAGAGGCAGTTTTTAATCACTTAAATTATTTATCCTTCATTGTTTAATGCTTTATATCATTCCTCCATGCATAATTTATTATACCATTTATGTTTATTAAAAATTGATAATGGGGACATGCTCTCTCTCCATTCTCCGAGGCTACAGATATTTCTCTGTCAGATCACTGGGGAATAGCCAACAAAGGACTCTACTCAGTTTCTTCCTAATTCATTTTAACTGTTTGTATGTCCCTTTCTTTTCTTAGAGGTCCTTTTCTTCCACAAAAGGACAAGAGTTTATCTCAGTGTATTAATTGCTCATTTCCTTTTTTATATAACAAGAAAGCTTATCTCTCTACTCACTGAGGCCTTCAGAAAAAAGGCTCATTTTGCTTTTCTAATTTTTAGAATGCAAACGTAAAAAGGAGGCACAAAAGATTCTAGAGTTGTCCATGACATGGGTCATAGCTTATGTTACCACCTCCTTCTCTTTGCCTTTTCTATACTGTTCCTTTTTCTCCTCAGATGACTCATTTTCCTTGCCTTTATTATATCTTCAGTCCATTCTTATCTCTCTTCTGACTGGCTTTTTTTTTCCTCTTCCCTATCTTCCAATTTCTCCCCAGACTTTCTCACTTTTGCACTTCTCAGCCCTGTGACCTGAGCTGCTCTCTGCAACCCAGCAACCCCAGCCATGAACTCTCCATGGCCAGGGTCTCTGATTCACTGCTTTGGCTACTCTTGCCTCAGACTTGGTCATTCTACTCTCCTCTGCAGGAGGCCAGGGCAGAAGCAGGAACAAAGTGTGTGAGAGAAGAGTGGAAGGTAAGCGGAAGCTAAGCAGCACTTAAGAAGCTTACAACGTATTAGTGTGGAAAAGGTTTGCAGGGGACTACTAAACACAAGGGCGTCAAGTTGGTATGTCCAAGTCGGCTCTCCTTGGAACATCCGGCCCACGGCCGTGGGGTCCAGTCCTGCCCCACTCCAGGGTTCCTTATGCCGTTCTCAGTCTGCTGCAGCCAGTGTGACATCTCTGAAAGGCAGAGCTGCTTAAAATCCTTTTCCCATCACAATCAGGATCAAGTCTCACGTTCCTGACACGGCATACCAGACTCTTAACATGTGACGAGGCCCCTGCCTGACTCTCAGGCCTTTTGTTTGCACACCCTAGCTGTGACGACTCCTCCTCCCAACCAAGCTCACCCACACAGCCCCACTCCCCACACTCTGCTCTCCAGCCACACAAAACTTCTTTCAGGTCCACGTTCTTTCTTGTCTCCTGGCCTGAGAGCATGCTATTCTTCTGCCAGCAACTTTCTTCACCCTTCTCCACAGGACTTCCTTCCACAAAGTCCGGGCCTGAGTTATACAACCCTTCTAACGTGCTCCCTGGACACCCAGTAGTCCTCCCATCCCGGCACTCACCACGCTGCACAGTAATTTCCTGATTACTCAGTAGTGCTCCCTGTAGACTGTGAGCTCCATGAGGGCAGGGACCATGCTTTGCTTGTTCACACTGTATGCTCAGTGCCTGGCACATGCACTCAGTCTCAGCTGACTGAAGAATGACTGAGTGGTAATCTGTTCCACTGGTGGCCTCCAGTGAAGCACGCCTTCTGGTATCTACATCTTATGCAGTCTTGTCCCCTGGAATTTGAGCTATACCTATGACTTGCCTTAACCAACACAATGCCGCAGAAGTGACACCCTGCTACTTCTGCTTTTGTGATCCCAGCCACCATGTAAGAAGTCCAGTGACGCTGCTGAGACCCTGAAGAGACCACACGGAAGACCACATGGAGCAGCCACTTGAAGGGGGAGAGGTCCTGCCTGGACATGGAGAGAGAAGTCCAGCCATCCCTGTTTCCCAGCTGAATCCTGCCCCGGCTAACCCATCATAAGACTGACCACAGGCAAGAACAGCAGAAAATAGGGCCCAGTGGAGCCCAGCCCCAGACTGCAGAATTATGAGCATGTAAAATGATTGATATTGTAAGCCACTAAATTCTGCAGTGGTTTGTTACACGGGATTATGTAATGGTAATAAACTAAATATATGAATAAAAGGGAGTAAAGAATTACTTCTCATAATAAATTTCATGCAAAGACAAAATGTTTCCATGAAACATTTCCAAGAAATAGCAGATCAAGAAAACAGCAACAGAACTAAAGGAAATAGAGGAACTCATACCACCGGCTTCCATTTATAATACATCACATTTTTTTCTCTGTCATTTTCATTGGTTTTAAGACATTTTCCAATGAAAAGATTTTCCTACTCTTTTTTTAAAGAAGAGATTCCAGACATTAAAGTTAAGGAATCCAACCAAGGATGGGATGTGAACATTAACACATGAATGGAAACCCTTAAAATCCCACGGCCAACCCACCCCTGCGGTTCACTTCTTCTCAGGCACCAGCAGTGCAGATCTATAGCTGGGGATGAGGGCACAGGCGCTGGCTGCTCTGCTCAGGAGGCTGGGTCTCCCGGCTTAGCTGAACTGGGCACCAAATGTTCAGTTCAGTGTAAAAAATCTATCACCACCCAAAGAACAGAATGGCCAATTTTTATGCACACAGCTTAATGACTTGTTGACTAGTAAAAATAAAATGCCCTTTTTTATTTAGGGAGCACTTTAGGAGGGGTGCATAACCCAGGCCCAGAAAGTCCTGTGGAAAGAAAGTTACAAAGCCACGGACACTAAGAGAGAGAAACAGGACCTTCAGTATCAGTGCTGATGTCCTGTCTGTTCGTGAGGCTGACCATTACTCAATGCCTTTAACCTAGGTATGCAATCAGTTATTGCACACCACACACACACACACTCACTCACGCTCTATAGATAGATAGATAGATACTCCATAGAGACAGCTGATATACATTGTTACATAATCCAGAATATAGCTAGACTATTTTTAAAATCCCAAATAGTAGGTATTGACAATAGCATGTACATCTGCAGAACAAGGAGAAAGACTGCTAAATTTATACCAGCTCGGTGGAATTTGGGATTGCTACTTTTAATAACTGCTGTTCTTTCAGAAAGAAAAAGGATTGTTATATAAGAACAATAGCCTAAGCAAAGTATCTGTCTTTTATAAAAAGTCGAAAACCAAAATGCCAAGAATATTTTCTAACAGTTTATATTGGACTAATGCTTTGAATTTTCTGAATGATCTTACATGTAAAAGTATCAGTGTATTTTTTGGAATATAGTATGTCTCTTAAAACTACCTCCAATTAAGACATTTTATGTGATGGAGATTTAAAGTAAAGAAGTGGGTTTGGGAAAGAGCTAGCAGCTTGAATGTTGCGTGTTTAGAAAGGGAAGGATCAATTTCCAGTGTTTGCAAAGCTCCGGACACTAAGTGAGAGAAACAGGACCTTAGGTATAAATGTCGATGTCCTATCCGTTAGTGAGACCGGGCATGAATGCCTTTTAAACATGGCTGAGCAAAAGCTAGACTTTAAAAATGAGAACTATTTCCCATTCTTTTTTTCTCCCTAAATAAGGGTGTTCTTTGAATAGATGCCACCTTGGCTGTTCCCTGGGACCTGGAAATTCCAGGGAATGGAAAACTTATTCTCTAACTTTTCTTCTGCAGAGTAACTTCTGGTGGAGACATTGGGCAGTGGGGAGAGGGCAGCATACACAGGCAGGGAAAGCGAGCCAGGCACCCAATTCTCACCTTTTAGGGAAGAGAAAAGGCTGGCATAGCAGCAGTGGATTTTTGCAACAGAAGGAACCTGGGAGATTATCTTGGTCACCCCAATAATCTCAGACACAAAAAAAGAAGGGGGCACTGTGCTTTGTCTATAGCAGAGACACTTATTCCCTTTACGTTCCAGCCACTAGGCTGAGCCTTTCCACATGAGTTTATTTAGAAGATATTTAGTAATTGTTTGTTGGGTGGGTGGATGAAGGATGAAGGCAGGCAAATGACATCCTGAAAGGACACGATTCTGTTGGTGGGACAGGGATTCAGCAGGGCAAGGTGGCAAACAGTGTGGAGAGCATAGTTATTGCACCTCAGGGAGAAGGAGAAAGTGCTGTCCTCTGCAAAGACCATGTTTATGCAACTGGCACGAGACCCTGACGGTTTGCCCAAGCAACTTGGAATCACAATGGAGTTTATTAAATGCCACTATTAAATGCCATTATTAAATGCCTAAATGTTCATGTAGGACGAAATTGTGCAGACTCCCATAACCATCCTATTTCTTTGAAATGGGCAAAACAGTGTGAGGCATCTTAGAAAAGTGCAGGGTCTGGGGGTCCCACAGAGATCCACACAGAGCACCATAGAAGGCAGGTGCACCCGCAGCATCCAGCTTGTTTGAAAAAATGGGTTTTCTGCTTACAAAAAATACAAGCTGAAATCTATAGGTACAGTAGAAACACTACTGGATTAGGATCCTGCAGATGAATTTGCATTTCGGTCACACCACTGACTAGCAGGGTGTCCTCAGACAAGTCAATTCACCTCTTGAGTCTGTTTCAATACCTGGAAAACAGAGATAATACCCACATTACATGATCATTTTGAGGATCTAATGAGATAAATGATGCGAAAATACTTTGAAATTATTTCACAGGTACAGGCTTTAGGAAGCATAAAAGGTAAATCCGTTAAGAAATGTCTCAATAAGTCAACAAGTACTTTCAATGGGGGCTCAATTTTCTGTCTCCTATTTATGTATCAATAAAATCCACGAGTGTCTCAAGGAAAAGGCATTATTTAAAGAAGATACTTAGTGCCTGGGACAATTTTACTGACATCCCAAAAGCACACTAGATAGGGGCACCTTGCAGGCACTCTAAAAATCTCCCTCTAGGGTTTGGCACGTAATGGTAGAAGAGCTGCTCAACTGAAAGAAAACAGATTAGAAACTCCAAGTTCCATGCTGGTGGCTTCCAGGTGAGGATGGAGACTGCTGCTTGTGCAGGGAAGGCTGACAAAGGACCAGAGTTTGAGGACTGGAAGGGACTTCCAGACTGTCAACAATACTTTGCAGATGAGGAAACTGAGAATTCGGGTGGGAGGCAACTTGCCCAACATCACATTAATAATGTGAGATTTAACCGCACACCCAGTGCTTCTCCACCGTACTAAGTCTGACTAATGATAGACTCCCAACCCCAGTGATTCCCATCCATAATGTATCCGTGCAGAGTGAGCTTAACTTTCCCACAGTCCACTCAAATCCAGTTTTCAGAAGGATTCCAAGTGGTGCGTTTCTACCCTGGCCCCAAGGTAGGGTGAACCACATCCTGGATTGCCCAGGATGGTCCCATTCATGCTTGTTGTCCCAGCATAATTACTAACAGTGTTCTCACAAATACCTGGATGGGGAAGGTAAGGTATAAAGTACTCTTTGTGCTTTTCTGGGAGGAAGAGAGATCCAGAGTAGAGTTATTCCCTGAAAGCGTGAGCAGGTGGTTTGGAACCAGGAGAGATGTGATAACTGTCTTCAAATATTTATAGGTCTGTCCTATGTTAATAAAATTGGACCATTCTGTTTACCAGGATTAGAATATGGACCACCACGTGGAAACCACAGGGGGTGGAATTTTTCTTTCATATAAAGAGGTGTACCCTAAACGGTCTCCAGAGCCAGACTGCCAGGGTCCAAATCCCTGCCATTTACTAGCTCTGTGGCCCTAAGCAGTTTGCTTAAAGTTTTTGTGCTTCAGTTTCTTCATCTACAAAATAAAAATAATAAAGAGAGAGCCAGGGACCTAGGAAGTGCTCTATAAACCGTTGCTACTACTATTATTAATGACTGTTACTCGGCAGGCAGCAAATGTTCCCAGAGTGGAGGTTTTCACATCTGGACCAGAACAGGATTGTTGGGTTCACTCCGGGAAGCACAGTGAGCATTGGCTCAGCTGATGTTGGAGATGCCATCCTAACGGTGAACGTGTCCCATCTGCTTGGGAAACCATCCCATCCTGTCTGCTCACTGCTCACAGTGTGCCAGCAGGGAGAGTCTGGTGTCCCTGGGGAGGGCTGCAGGCTGGCTGAGCAATCTGGAAAAGGGACCTAGTTCAGGACTGTCAGGGGGTGCACTGGAAAGCTATTCCCACTGCACGGATGGCAATAGAGTGGGGTGAGTGAGAGTATGGACAGAATCAGACTGTCTGTTTTGAATCCTGCCTCAACCACGTGCTAGCTGTCAACTTGAGTTGCTTAAGCTCTCTGTGCCTCAGTCTCCTGCACTCTAAAATGGGATAACAGCAGTGCCACTCCCACAGCATTGTCAAGAGGACTGTGCGCAATACATGTCAAAGCCCAGGATGGAACAAGTGCTTAATAAATATTGTTATTATGATCATGCCACAGACTCACTAAAGTTTAGGGCTTGAAAACACCTGAACGGAGGCTGCAACTGAAGTCCAGAGAGGCTGGGGGCCTCTCCAGAGTGTCACAGCCTAGGGGACTCCTCGTTTGTTTCCCTGTTTTGTGCTGCAGTCCAGCTCTCGCTGACTGATCCACCCGCCCTCTGCAGCCCAAGGCATGGCTGATCGATTGGTGCCGGGACTGCAGAAGTGACCTAAACTAGGGTAGCTGGCATGGGAGGGCCAGAGAGTGGCAGGCAGAGCTGAGGGGCAACCTGACCGAGCAAGCAGGCTGTGAGCTCAGAGTCGGGCGGAGACAGCACTGAGGCAAGAGTGACTTTATTAAGACAGAAATCAGATTCTCTCACCCCACTGGCTACAACCCCACTACATTAAAGTTCCTAGAGGGCACGTGCCCTTGCCTACACCTCTGGCTTGGCCTCTCCCCCTCTCCCAACAGCTTCACTTCCCCTCTGTCTTTTCCTGGGATTTGTCCAGCTTGTTCTCTCCTCAGAGCCCTTGCACTTGGCATGCGTTCTCCGCCAGACAGACCAGGGCTGGCCCCTTGTTACTCAGCTCAACTCTCGAGGCACTTCCCTTCCCTTGACAGCTCTACCTCTAGCACACCCCCATCCTTCTTCACCCCATCAGCCGGTCAGCTTTCTTCACAGCCCCTATCACTATCTTCATTTACCCGAGTGAGCATGTGTTCGCTTGCTCACTGTCCATTTCTCCCTTGTAGAACATAAATTTCATGGAGTCAGGGACCTTGCCTTAAGCAAGCCTCAACAGTGAGCACTTTAAAAAGTTTGTTGAGTGAATAGATGAAGAAAAAAGAGGTTGCAGAGGCATGAGGAGGCACAAGGGTGACCGCCTATGAGAGCTGGGCTAACTCCACAGGTCGGGGGTGCACGGTCTGGGTGGGTATGGTTGCCTTGAAGACCAAAGGCAGGACATGACCCTTGCCCTGGACAGGAGGAAAATCCCTGCCAGGAAAGAGCAGATGAAGTAATCTTCCTTCATCCTCTCAGGAGAGCAGGGAGCTGTATTACCCTGGCCGCAGAGCACCTATCCTCGCCCCAAGGGGGCGCCCCTTGGCATAAGAAGGGGACTGGTGCCAGGACCCTTAAGGATACCAAAATCCACAGATGCTCAAGTCCCTGATATAAAATGTCATAATATTTCCATATAACCTACGCACATCCTCCCACGTACTTTAAATCATCTCTAGATTACTTATAATACCTAGTGCAATGTAACTGCTATGTAAACAGTTGCTATCTGTACACATTGAGTACCAAGGCAACCATCCTCAGCCTAACTACATCATCAGTCTATGGTTGGCTGAACCCGAGGTCGTGGGGATTCGACTCTACTCTATACATCAGTGGTAGGAAGAGGCCTGAATCCCTAACTCTTCTCTGGATTGGGGTTTCAGACTCTTAGGCTCTAGATGAGGGAAGAGCAGGTTGGCTGGACTTTTCTTTGACTAGCCTGAAGGAGAATATAACACAGTTCTACAAAGATGGGGTTTAAAATAAACACTCCTGATTATGGTTGTAGAGTGTGGGGGAAATCTATGTATAGAATTACAACTACTTGAAGCCAAGCAGAGCTAATCTGAGTGTCCTGAAATAGGGCGACCAGACACGTGAGGTTCCAATAAGAGTTTCTATCTTCATGTCACATTTGATTTCCAGCCCTGCACGGCAGCAACCTCAGATGAAGCAAACCAGGGTCGTAAACATGCTCTTGAAAGGGAATGAGGGCTGCTTGGACCAGAGGCTCTGCACTGGAGACCAAGAAATGAAACAAAGAAAGAATGGGGTCCCTGCTAAGAGGTTTTTGGCATCCATCAGCCTACGGTTTTGATTCTGAGAGGTTTTTCCAGAAAGTATTTGGAAGGGATACCTTGGGTCTTTATGAGACCATTAATGCAACACCTTCAAGAAGTGTTGGTAAAACATTTATAGATCCCTAATTACTCAGATTTCATTTCTAGGAAAAATCTCTCTGCTTTACAAAATTAATTTTTGAATGTTAATGTTAATGGGGGAGTAAGCAGTAGAGAAGTTAGAAACTGACCAAAAGAGGAACAAAAAATATTTCCCTATAAACATGTCCTTTTCAGTAATCTCCTTTCCCAAGAATTAAGGTCGGGAGTGAAGGGAGGGTGGGAGGAAATAAGGTCCGCAGGACCATTTATGGGTACCAGGGCCACAGCTGAGGCTTTGAGGGCAAGGTTGTGCCCAGAAAAAGTCACTCTCCAGACCTGAATTTAGTAATAAACAGTGCCTCCAGTCTGTAAGCGTTACCAGACAACCACTACCAAACCCCCAAGGGTGCAGAGGAGGAAGGTTAGTAAAGAGTTCCCTCTGCAGAGAAGGAACTAATAAAACATTCTCCCCTCCACAGCTCTTGGCTGACGTTTCCCAATTCAACTTCACACAAAGCTCTGAAGCCAGCCATTAATACTCTTCATTTTACCAAACCGGAGAGAAAAGATTACAATAAATGTGGGAACAAAACTCAGGAATTCATGGCCCCTGCTTCCCCCACCCAGCCTTGAAGCTTCCTTTGGCCTCAGGGGAGAAGCAGTTAGCTGGACATTCATTTTGTTCTAACCAGGATTTCTCTGTGAAATACCCTGAACCCCCAGGCACGACCCTGACATAGCACATCGCAGGTTTTCCAAATAGGAAAGTCACCGTGGTAGGAAAACAGAGGGAAACGCACGCAGGTTTTTTTCTCTTTTTCCTCCTACCACCACCCAACTCCTCTGTTCCGGGTGAGCTCAGCAGCACAAGTGCCTCGGATAATCTAGAAATTGCTTCCATATGCGGGCACAGGAAAGAATGTACTCACTGGCTGCCTGAGAAGGAAGCTCTGGGCAGCCTCTTGGCTGCCAGAAAACGTTTCTCGGGCCTAAGAGAGCCACACAGTGAGCCAAAGGAGAGCAGACGGAGCATCCTCAATTTATGGATGAGGAAACTGAGGCCCAAGGGCACGCGGACAGCAACAGCGGTGGCAGGGAAGCTGGGGCTCCCTCGTTCCAGCCTCAAGTCAGAAACTGTCTTTCCCTCTCCTCCCTGCCAATCCCCTGCCTCCGTGCTCATCATCCCCTCCCCCTTCACACACACTAGAAATGCCTGAAAGAAGAGCCTGCGGCTAATTTAGGGTCGTAGCAAGTAGGTGTCCTGAGCGCCAGGCCTGGGTGCTGGGGGCCAGCCCTCGGGGCAGGACAATCTGAACAGAGCTTGCTTGTGGGAAAGCGGCCGGGAGGGCCGAAGGAGCTCCGTTGGACACGCGCCAGGGTCCCCACGGCCTGGAGACTGCTCCTCAGCCTCAGTGCCCTGGTAGTGCTCCGCTGGCCCAGGACTCGAGACAAAGACTCCATTTAGGATCCAACAGAGAGAGGTCTGCGAGCACCCTCTTCTCTACAGAAACCCACCACAACAGAAACTTGGGGTGATTTAAGCCTGGATCACATCATCTTGAACTGCTGACCCGAGTGGGAAAACTCAGCGCAGTTTCCCATGAGCAGTAGTGGGAAGTCAGAATGCCCTCGCTTGTGTCCCCGGGGTGGCCTGCGCCGGCCTCCCCCACACCACCTTCAACCAAAGAGCCACAGCGAGCTGAGCCAGGGCCCACTTACAAGTCAAACCAGACAAACCTCAGCTTTTTAAAGGCTTGCTATGCAGAGGATCTGAAACCCAGGTGGGGTTTGGCAGTTCTGCTAAATAACCTGAATGCTTCTGGGTCTTTCTTATCTATCCTGTCCTATCTTATGCTACATTTATGAGTCAAGTGTGTTAATGCGCCCTTCAAATAATGTTTTATTAACAACACCACCATACATAATTAAGGTTATTATTATTGGAGTATTATTATTATAATAATATTCCAGTTGCAAGTATTAATGAGGTAGCAAGGTCTTCCAATAAACATTTATTGGATACTTATTACATATGAGACATAGAAGTAAGGGTATAACACTGCATATCCCTATAAGATGGCTCCCTCTTTTAGGCGACTCAGAATGAAGGGGCCTCAGGTGCCCCTGAGGTGCCTCTATCTCACCATAAACCAAACACCCATCTGACTATGCGCATCCATAGACTATGAGCAGGGTGTGTGTCCTATTTGTGTCAGGACCATGCACCACAGACATCAACTGTTTCCTGTCCGAGCGGAATTAAGGCTCGGCCTCCTAACCCTCCAACCGGATCACCTCCACTCCCTCCCTCCACATCACCACCTCGCCAATTTTCAGCGACTGGGAATGAGGAAAACCTCTTCTGGAACCACTAAGCCTGGATCACCAGGTCTCCTTTTGCAGAAATCTGCCAGGGCTACAATGAAACTGGTTTCTACATGCCTGACACATTTCTCTTTAAATCAGTATTTTTCAAACTGCAAGTTGCTGCCCATTCTTTGGCTGTCAAATCCCTTTAATGGGTTGCAACCAGATTTTTTTTTTTTTAATAGAAAGGAATAGAAAATATGTTGCATTTCGTAAACCTGGGGATTGTTTTATACAACTTTTGTTTTTGTTTCTGTTATCTATGTGTACTGGGTCTCGATGAAAAATGAATTTCTTATTGGGAGTCATGATCAAAAAATGTTTCAAAGCCCCAGGTTAGACAACACATTTACACGGTGGACTCTATGATCACAGATTCCTTTTCAGACACTGCACAGACGCCGTTGCCACTTCATGTCTGTCATTCAAGTGGACAAACAGAGCTCTACTCTGAGCATGCTTCTTTTTGTTGTTGGTTAAACTCTAAAACAATTGTAGCCTCTTAAATTTAAATTTTCTCTCTTAAAAATATTTTGACTCTTGGAAGGGTTGAAGGGACCCTTCTGTTTTTCCAGCCCCTGGAACCTACACAGTGTAGTGTGTGGTCCCGTGCCTATGGCCTCTAAATTAGGACTGAGTTTATTTCTACAGTTCTACCTCAGGCCCTTTTGATGTACCCCATGGGGGAGAAAAAGGAGGAACTCACTGGACCGTCTTATGCAACAGGGTCACTTAGAGCACACCCTGCCCTCTAGTTCCTCCAAGCACGCAAGCCAGTCTAGGTTTCACAGTTTATAGGAGCTGGGATGGTAAGTTCAGGAGAAGGTGGGGCTCATTCTGCACCCAGCCCAGCCTGGCCCACCACAGGCCCCTCCATACTCCTTGTCCACTCAGGAGAGCTGGAAGCCACTCTCTGCACCATCCAGGTTTAGGGCAGTAGCCTGCACAGGCCCAAGAGGCCTGGCTTCCCAGGAGGCTGGCTGATGCTGACACAGCAGGATGTGCCCCCAAAACTGTCATTCTAACCAAGGACAAGGCAGGGAGACCACAGACATGGGATCAAAAAATCTCTAAATTTGAATCCTAGCTCTGCATCTAGTTTCTTGCTTGATTCTACAGAGGTCCGGGGTCACATCAGAAAAACACAAAGAGCTCCCTTTGCTCTCTGACCAAGAACAATGTCCCATGGATTTGCGGTAGGAAAGGCCCCAGGGGCTGGTTAACACTGCGCCTCCCTGAAAACCTTCCCATATCATCTT
This sequence comes from Lepilemur ruficaudatus, assembly GCA_963574885.1. NCBI lineage: Eukaryota > Metazoa > Chordata > Mammalia > Primates > Lepilemuridae > Lepilemur > Lepilemur ruficaudatus. Next base: position 38,118 of record CAUYRT010013756.1, read on the forward strand.
GGGCTTAAAGAATGCAGTTGGTTTTATCTTCTCTTCTCAGCGTTATATTTTGCTCTTCCCTGGGCTTGAAAAGATGACCAGATAAGCTGCCAGCAGAGAAACCCCCACCAGGGCTGACAGTGCTCTGGGGCCTGACCAGAGGGAAGGAATGAAATATTTCCCACCCTGGAACAGTCTACAAAGTACGGCAGGTTCTTCTGGGGACAGTCAAGGTCTCTGCAGGGGTTGCGAAGAATTCCCCTCAAGTTCTTCTCTTGACAGTTTCAATTCCCCCAAAATGCCATTTCTGTGGGTGGGATCATGGAAGACCAGGGCTGCCATCAGACCCAGGCCGATGACACCTTATAGCTCTCCCCTCCCCCACCTCCCTGCCTGGGCCGTTTTGAGGCCATCTAGCTCTGAGTCGGGGAACACAGCTCTGGACTGCCTTTCAGCTGTAGGTTTCTGTTTTTATCTGAGAAAGAGCTCACCTCCTCTCCAAACTTGCCTATGAGAATCCCTGCCATTGCTCTGCAGACACAAAGGTTACCTGTGGCCATCCTGTGGTAATCTAAGCCCAGGAGCAGCAATCCTGGCAGGGTTCTGGGTGATGCGGCACTCTGTTGGGGGGGCCTCCAGGAGGGGCTTAAAGCTCTCCACCCCAGCAGCCTAGCAAGAGCCCCGCAGCTTGACACCTCTCTGACGCCCAGGCCAATAGGGCCACATCTTGGCTGAGGCCAAGCTGCCTAATAATTGCTCATGGCAGCAGGTTTTGAGATATATTTTTCTTTATGGAAAGGAAGTGGCCATTTCCCTCTTCTTCCTGCCCCTCCCCTCCCCCAACTCTGCTATGCAAAGCCAGGTTGACTCCTTCACCTCCAAAACAATTAATTGAACCAGAGGGTATCTGCTTCCTGCCTAGGACTGTCTAGAAGGCAGAGGCTGGTCAGTGCAAACTCCACAGGACAGCTGCCATTTGAACCCCTCGCCCCATGTGTTCTGTACCTGAAGGAGGTTTTCACCTGCACCCTTCACATCTTTAAGGCGCTATTAACCTTGATCCTGCCCAGTAATGAAACAGACCATTCAATGTTTTGCCTACATATATTTTTTTAAGAGACAAGGTCTCACTCTGTCACCTAGGCTGTAGTACAGTGGCACAGTCATAGCTCACTGCAGCCTCGAACTTCTGGGCTTGAGTGATCCTCCTGCCTCAGTCTCCTGTGTATCTATGACTATAGGCACCTGCCACCACACCTGGCTAATTTTTTAAAAACTTTTTTGTAGAGACAGGGTCTCACTATGTTGCCCAGGCTGATCTCAAACTCCTGGCCTCAAGTGATCCTCCCACTTTGGCTTCCCAAAGTGCTGGGATTACAGGCGTGAGCCACCATGGCTGGCCTTGCCCGTCATTTATAATAATAAGGAAATCATTTATAAAATATTTTATGCAATCTCAGGCAGGGGGACAAGAACTGGACAGGAACTCAGCATGCTTGCATTCTTGTCTCAACTCTGCTACCAACTGGCCATTGGCCTCAGGCAGGTCACCTGACTTCTCTGGGGTTCTGTTTCTTCACCTGCGAAATGGGAGGTTGGGCAAAATGATCTTCACATTGCTTCCCAGCTCTAACATTCTGGGATGATGCATTTTTTAGTAAAAAAAGTTTTGCATTTTTCAGTTGAGTATTACATTCCTTCCCCACCAGTAGAATGTAACATGTTATGCATTGATTCTTGAGAACATAATGTGGCATCAAGCAGTGACACCAGCCTTTGGAAGCATTTGTTACACTCTAGAAATATTTTCTTCCTCATTAGAGACCACTGAGGTCTTAGAGGGTATTTAGAATGTATGTCTGTGGTGAGTGTCAGGTGTTAAAGTGGACAACTCAGAGCAAAGTTAATGCTGAACTCAAAACACTATACAAAGAGCAGATGGATCAGCAGTGGGCCTTCATTGCTTCTGACTGCCCTTTTCACAGTGGGTTGGTGGTCCTGACCCAGAAGCATGCAGGAAACAGAGGAACAGAAAGTCCAAGCCACTGCCCCAGGACACTGTGTTAGTGGTCAGCCAGCTGCGTGAAGAACGGTGGGGCCACCTATGTCCTTTAAAACTGAGTATCCTTTACTGGAGATGCAGGAGGGTCTCGTGGTTCAGGGTAGGCTAAAGCCACCCACCTGGACTGAATCTCAACCCTGCCAAGTTTGCTGTATGAAATTGGGCGAGCTGATTAATCTCAAATTCCTCACCGGTAAATGGAAAGAATAATGCCTGCCTTATAGGGTGGTTATGTGGGTTCAGTGAGTTAATTTAGAGGATTTAAAACATTACCTGGTACATAGTAAGCTATGTTATTATTACCATTACTTCTCCAAAAATTATTACTAGAAATATAGGCAGGAATAAGTCAGAAATCCCTGATTTCTGTGACTTGGGCAAAGTACTGTTGACTGGTACCCAGGCAGACAGGAAATTAGAAACAGTCCCCTGATGTAGACACCTTACGTTACCAATGCATTCCTGGGAAATATGTAAAATTTTGGTAAATTAATTTCATAATTCCCTTGACCTCCAATATAACTGAAGAAGTGTTCTATTTCTAGACTGGTTTAATTGTTGTCAATAGATTCTAACATTTCAGTGTCCCTGAGTTCTTAGTTAAGCAGTTAATAAGCCGTTAAAACAAAACTGAGATAACTGCTCTAGAAAATACATTATTTCATTCAGCTAACATTTATTAGGCACCATGTATATGCCAAGCATTGTGCTTGGCACTGGCGATAAAGAGGATAAAGTTGCAATTCTCTGCTAACAAGTAGTTCACAATCTAATGGGGAGACAGATACTCAACACACCATTAAAGAATTAACTGTCATGCTGGAAAGGAGTAAGGTAGGGTTTTGAAGAAGGTGACATGTGAACTAGATGCAAGAGATGACAAAGAGTTTTCATGGGGAGGAGGAGAGGGCACTCCTGTTAGAGTAAGCATGAGATGGGCCTCCTCTTACCTATGTTTCCTAGTGAGTTTTTCCTAAAGGCAGACCACAGCACGTTCCTGGCACTTTCAAGGCCCCCACCCAGCAACCTTGTTAGCACAGGGCTTCATACCCCCAGCCCTCACTCCCTGCCCCACCCCATACCCCAGTGCACCGCTGGAGCTTCTCCCTGCAGCTCAGAGCCACCAGATTCTTTTTCTTACTTCACTGCTGGCCTCTGCACTTTCTCCATCCCCAGGAACCTTCCCCCTTTTCCTCTCCCCTTCTGTGTTTCTAGGACCAGAGCTGACAGGGAGCACAGGGAAAGCTTCTTCTAGATTTCTACCACGCTGTCTTACACATCTGAGTTAGAACTCAGAAAGCCCTAGTCACAACCCTATCTACAAATGGTGACTGAGCTCTCTAGAGCACTCATCCTAAGGTTCAGCTTCCCAGGTAGATATCTAGCCTCTCTGTAAGGCAGAAAGTCCCTAGGAACACCATTGACCAGGATCTTTCCGTGTACAACTGTAGGCCCTGTAATGTTAGAGAAACAAGAGCAGTGCACAGTTCCTGCTGGCTGGCTGCCATCCCACATGGTCTGCCGCTGAGCCAAAACAGCAATGTGTTGTTCCTTACACGAGGGGTAAAAGTTATAAACAGGACACTCAACCAGCAATGGCCATAGCCACAAACCCTGTGCTATGAACCCCTGTGCTAATAAGGTTGCTGGATAGGGGCCCTGGAAGTGCCAGGAACATGGTAAGCCAGACTAGGCTGTAGTCCACTTTTAGGAAAAACCACCTTTAGGAAACACAGATAAGGTGAGGCCCATCTCATGCTTACCCTAGCAGGAATGCCCTCCCCTTGAAAACAGGTCAGAACTCTCAATGGTGATGCCCCGCATGGGTATTTTTATGCACTCCCATGGCCATCATAGTGAACCTTCTGCAAACCACTTACTTACAGTTACCTGGATGTCATGTTTTGTATGAGTCTGTACAAAGTATTCATTAGTGAGTAATGACCTCTGCCCTCTAAGAAGCTGCAAAGGCTGACACACATAAAACTACAGCAATATAGGCGGGGTGTGGTGGCTCACATCTGTAATCCCAGCACTTTTAAAGGCCAAAGAGTAAGGATCGCTTGGGGCCAGGAATTCAAGACCAGCCAGATCAACACACTGAAACCTCGTCTCTACAAAAAATAGAAAAATTAGCCGGGTGTGGTGGTGTGCACCTGTAGTCCCAGCTACTCAGGAGGCTGAGGCAGGAGGATCACTTGAGCTTAAGAGTTTGAGGTTGCAGTGAGCTATGATGATTACACTGTACTGTAGCCTGGGCAACAGAGAAAAATCTTGTCTCAAAAAAACCAAAAACAAACAAACAAAAAAAACCCAAACCCAAAAACTATAGCAATATACTGACTTTTTGGATGAAGTCTGGAATTGGTGCTTCCTGGTTTTATCTAAAGAGCTCCTTAAAAGGAGTAAGCCAATGATGTACATATGCACGTATGTGTATATATGTGCACACATGCACTCGTGTGTGGCAGATGGTGAGGACAGATGGTTTCAGGGTTGTGCACTTATGTGCACTAATATAAAACAAGAATGTGTACATATAGTCAGGTAGTGTGATTTTTATTGGATGTAACTAAAACAAACTGTGCCAGGCATACCTGGACAGCATCTGGCTCAAATCCCATTCCCACAAACACTATTACCAAAAAATGTATAATAGCAAGAGTTTAGTGTTTCAGCTAATATTCTTTCTTCGGCAAGTATACAATGAAATTCAAGTATAACTGAAGAACTCCGTGAGTTTGCTAAAATATAATTGGATCTTTCTGTATTACACAGATCTCTAACTGACAAGTTACAATGTTAACCACCGCGTTGTTTAAATGGTACCTTATTTGGAGATGTTAACAGTCTGTCCCATCAGAGGCATCATAGGCCTGGCCTCTGTCGCCTCCCTATTCCTACCAATTACTCTACCTCTGCACAGTTTTATTGTTGCCAAGGCCACCTGACTACTAGGCAACAAAGCTGGGATTAGAATACAACTGGCGAACTCCTCTACTGCCCTTTTCACGTTACCATTCTGCCATCAGCAGAGGATGTGATCCAAAAGAAATCAAGTAAATGAGCTAGTTGATATCAGGCCTTAACCTGAAAGTGACTTAATTTTCAGGAGTCTACACTATCTCTCTGGATTGATGGACAGCCAAAACCAGGGACAGAATGAGGGCAGGGAAGGGGACCTATACCTCAGGCCTCAGCATATGGGGGCCTCAAGAAGATGCAAGTTTTTATAAATTCCAGTGCCCAATCGGTGGCATGTAGTAAGAGAAAGGGTGCCAGCAGCCCCTCGGCAGCTCCGGCTGCAAACCTAATGCAGCTCCCTACCAAGGTGAGCTCCACGTCAGAGCCTGCCAGGCACTTGGGATCCAGTCCAGGCTTGGGATTCTGGCTAGTCAAGGCAGGCAGATTTCTGGCCTTGAAAGTGATCTATATTTTTAAGTGGTAGACAGTTCAGGGTCCCTCAGGAATAGGTCACACATGGAGACTTGGGGTCTACAGATTTTCCTGTCCTCATCAGACTTCCCATCTTATTGTACGGAAGTCTCCATTAACATAGGCTGCAGAGAACCATTGGAACAGGATACATTCTGTGACCTCACTCAGCCCCTGCGGACCTTTGGGTTCTGCACAAGGACACACCATTCTGGGGAACTCCCCTGGCTGCGCTGGATCAGGACTTCAGCCTCAGCCTCCCCTGGGAGCCTATGTCTTCTCCCCGATTTAGCACAGCTTGCTCTAGTCAAGATGTGTCCGTGTGCCTGCTTAGTCTGCGGTGTTTCAATCCTGGCAGTCTGGCAGAATAAAAGTGCAGACTTATCTTTCAGGCGACACTGATCTAGACAATTCAGCCTCATTCAGGGGACCAAGCCCTTAGAGCATACAAGTGATATGTTCTTTTTAAAATGGGACTTCCTTTTGCGAATCCTCCTACCCTTTAAAACACTAACATTAAAAAAGAGTAACACTCTGTTATGACAGATACCAAGGACTCAAAGGGCTTCTTAATTTTCACTTCCAACTTCTGCCCAAACACGATCTTTTTGCCATCTGTGTCAGGTTAGTCACAAAGCACTGTTATTATTCTGGGCTACACAATGTTGGCCCAACCTACCCGAATACAAGAAATTTTGCTGATTGATTCAGTTATTCTGTTCATATAAACGAATCCAGTCGTGCAGCTGTTTCTGATTAACCAACGTACAGCTTGGAGTTATACACAAATAATTTCATAATGAACTCAGCAACTACAAGGACATCAGAAGTGGAATCTAGTCTCACCTCCCAGAAAAACAAGCAGGGGCAACGAGGGCAGGGGCTTTCAATAACAGTCCAGGTTTAAATTCCTATCTGCTATGATTCACTTTTTCCTCTTTATGTAATTCAGCATAATTTATAACCAATGCTTTCAAAGAACCTTTGTCTTTCGACTTTTGGATTCAAGAAGGAGGCACAGTTAGCTTTGCAGGCTGAAAACCCCTTTAAAATTTCCCAACTTTGTACTTCATAAGTTTCTGTTTTTCCCATTAAAACATTTACATTTCCTGAGTCACTTTCTTAAATAATATACTTTTAGAAGAGGAAAATTGGGATTGAAAGATCTACATTTACTTTATTATAAATAGAAATCCAGTGCTTTGTTTCATGTCAATACAGAACAATTAAGCTGTGTGAGTTTAGCTATAGTTTCTCTTTTCCAGTTCTAGAAGACAAATCGTATGCACATTAGAAAATTAAGGAAAAGAGAGGGCATGAAAAATTCAAATGAATGAAATTTTTTAAAGGTAGAGACAGTGACAAGGGCTCCCTAAAGAAATCATTTGAAACAAAACAGGAAAAAGAGATTAGAAAGTTTATACTTGTAAAATGAATTATGCTGGCAAGGATATGGGGAAACAGATATTTTCAAATAGTGTCAGTGAGACTGTGAATTACTACAACTGTTGGAAAGTGATACGACTTTGGGGATTCTGACAGACAGAAATAAAGCTTCTGTGTGTTGGCATGTTCAAACACACACACACACACACACACACACACACACACACACACACACACACACACAGGGATCTTCCAAGAAGAACCACTGTAGTAGAAGAAAACTTGAAACAATGTGACTGGTTAAACAAATTATGGAATATGTAGCAGCCATGGCATAAATGAATTTTTTAATCTGGAGAGAATGGCTGTGATACTTTACTGTATTAAAAAAACAGTAGCCTAATACGTATGATTCTATTTTTAATAAAAATGCTACATATACTTATACATAGTTATGTAAGCAAGGAGAAACTTGAGGAAATGCTAATATTGATCACCTTAAGGGGTTAAAAGTTGAGGAAGATAAGAGAAAAATTATTAGCTTTTCTTTATATGCTTCTATCTTTTTTGTCACCTTTGATAGACATCATGTTTTTATAATCTGAACAAATTAAAAACTACAATATAATTTTTAAAAAGTGATGCAATAACATTTTTATTACAAATGCTGAGCACTTGGCCTGGTAGTTAACAAAACCTCTCCCAAATTTTCAGAGACAACATGTTGTTTTGTTTGTTTGGTTTCTCTGTGTAGAAAGAGGAAGAGTTGGAGGGAGGCTGGGCATGGAGGGGTGGGAAAGAAATGTTACCTCATTTCCTTTTGGTTTTTTGTTTTTATTAATTGACACATAATAATAGCATACATTTATGCAGTATAGTGTGATATTTCAATACCTGTATCCATTAACCAACCTTTGGCTATCACCCCCACCCTGCCCTTCCCAGCCTCTAGTAACCACTATTCTTCTCTCTACTTCCATGAGATCAACTTTTTTAGCTTCCACATATGAGTGACAACATGTGGTATTCATTTTTCTGTGCCTGGCTTAACACAACGTCCTCCAAGTTCTTCCATGTTGCTGCAAATGACAGAATTCCATTCTTTTTATGGCTAAATAGTATTCCATTGAGTATATACACCATATTTTCTTTATTCATTCATCTGTTGATGGGCACTTAAGTTGTTTCCATATCTTGGTTATTTACAACATGTTTTATTATAGCAAAGTAGATGATATATATACAAATTCTGTACAGAAAGGAATTTTATGGTTAAAATAATACCATAATACCATCCTCACAGTCCTTTAACAAAATGAAATTTTTTTTCCTCTTCTACTTCTCTCATTTCCTCATCAAAAAGAGAAGGTTAAGAGGAGGGATTATGTCTAAATGAGGTTCTAGCTCTGAAATCTTATAAAATATTCAAAGTCAGCCCTAATTTTAGCAATAGTTTAATTTGTAGATTTTTCTCAAACAAAATGTGAGGCTTTAAAAAAAAAAAAAAACAATGTAGCTGGGTACAGCAGCTCAGGCCTGTATTCTCAGCACTTTGGGAGGCCAAGGCAGGAGGATTGCTTGAGGCCAGTTTAAGACCAGCCTGGGCAACATAGCAAGATCCTGTCTCTACAAAAAATTAAAAAAAAATTAGCCAAGTGTGGGGCAGGAATACCTGTACTCCCAGCTACTTGGGAGGCTGAGGTGGTAGGCCCAAGACTTCCAGACTGGGTGACAGAGTGAGACCCTGTCTCTATAAAAAACAAAAATAAACAACAAAAAGACCTTGCCAGTAGTAAAACCAGTGAAAAGAAGTGTGAAATTTTACTCACAAAACCTATTATTTAAACTGACATTCTGGGTTCTTTCTTAAACCATGCATGACAATCAAATTCTGAGTCTAATGGACAAGAATAGGCCCTGCTTAAAATAAACTGCTTTATTATACTTTAAAAAGATTTTAAAAGGACTTCAACCACTTTGCCTTTTTCTAGGCCCTCAAAAATCTAATTAGAAATTTCAGCACCATCTGAAAACTTGTCTTAGTGTCCCTCAGCCTGTCTTCTGAAACCCGGGAAAGAAAACTGGCTTAGCCTTTTTTTTCTCCCCCCACACCCTCCTCTCTCTCCATCACTATGGTCCTTCCTGGAAGCCCCAGCCCCAGCATTCCTAGCACTGCACATATATGTGCTGCTTAGGAGACATGGGCCTGTTTAAGGGCAGTCCATTTTTATTCTCATATATCTCAGGGCTGATCTGACTGTCTCCATTATTGAACTATCCATCCTCATAACACAAGACTATTGTGGTTAAGACACTGATCTCACTGTTTACATCCTTAGAAAATAAATAGCTAGAGTACATGTTTTCTCAAGATCTTCTTCAAGGTCTGAAGGTTCTCTACTTTCAGAATCTATTCTGCAGCAGGGATGAGGAGGGGAGGCTCCGGGTTTCCTGAATTTTACTTGACAGCATGTTCAACAGCTCAAGTGCATCCCTCCAAGAGACGGTCAGATTTCTCTCTTGGGCCCTTCCAGGCCTAAATTCTTCAGTCAATGTACACAATCTCTCACATACATCTATAAAAACTCCTTTGGAGATTTCAGAAATAGGCTGGGGTGACACACAAGGGGCTAAAAGGCAAGAAATTCAACCAACTGCCCTGTGGTCTGCATAGTGCTGGCTAGATGGCTATAGTTATTCTGTCACTGAATTGGTTGGTTGCTTGGGCATCATTAGCAGGAGCTACAGGTGACTGACGGTCATGGAACTGGCAGTGTAAACGCTAATGGGTGACTGTGGACAATCAACAGTGGACTTGTTAAATATATTCCTACAGCAGAATGCTATGCAGACATTAAAAATAATATGGTAGCAGTATGCCCAAGAAATGCTAAAAAGTAAAGCAAGCAAAATGCAAACAGTACCTATGTAACACAATCTCAAACATGTGGGTAGATGGGGTGGGTGGAGGAGGGAGAATAGGAGGAATGTAACCAAACTGTGTTTGGCTGTTATAAATGAGATAAGGTGCACACACTACATATTTAAAGTGATCAAGTATTGCTCAGGAGAGAATACATGTAAATAAATGTAAATATACACAGATACATATTTAAAGGGAGCATGGATTGCCTATGTAAGAAAAATTAAAAATATATAAAACAAACATTTACTTGAAATTGTAATTGATACCACTGGCCTAGAAAACTATTTGGTTCTGAATTTTCCATTTTATTGATCATTTGCTTCCTGATGCAAACACCCCTTACCTGGGGGAACTGTTTACCCCCTAAGACAAAGGAGTCTGTGGTCATGCAGGGGAAGCTAGCATCCTGCATTATGCTCGGGTTGTGCATCTCTTTGGCACCCTCAGCCAAAGCGCAGGGTGCAAAACCCATGGGCACAGAGTACCAACTTTAACTTGTGTGGAAGTGAACCAGACACAGGTATTAGACCAGGAAATGTCACTTCTTAGTTTCTACAATAATAATTCCCATCTTTCTCACAAGAACACAAAATCTTATTCCTTTATTATAAAAAAATCATTGTTATTTTTCAATTTGGAAAATACAAAAAAGCTAATTATGTATATGAATTTTAAAATGTCACCATCTATCTATATATATCTGAATCCATGGTAAATGACCACTCTTAAGATGAAACTTGTTTCCTAGCATCTTCAGAAACCAAATATTCTTCTGCAAAACAAAGCTGACCTTCGTGAAAAAAATCACTCACCTCAAATCTTACCAAGTGGCAGACATAAAGCACCATTTAACAAACATTAATTGACAACCTACCATGTAAGAACCTACTATTTTGAGGGAGTATGAAAATGATTTTCTTTTTTAAGGAGTGACTGCCTTGAAAGAGCTTACAATCTAATAAGGGAGAAGGGACACATACAAGTGACTGCAATACCGGACAGAGTGGAATTCAAGCCACAGGCCAGGCCCAAGCCAACAGCAATGGAAACTGACTAAAGAGGGAGGAGTCACCGAATGGAGGAGAGAGCACTCTGGCTCTTCAGAAGCATTCTCTTACAGGTGAACCATGTCTATCAAAGCTGTCAATACTAAACTAATGAAATCTGTAGTAACTGGGTCTGTTTATTTTAACTACATCCTTCATTAACTGAGTATTAGCAAAGTCTGTTACTTTGGCTTCTCACCAAGTATTTGTGACCAATCTGAATATTCTATAGGATTACAGGGAGCCATGTGGAGGGGAGGAATGGCAGTGCAAAGGCACTGAAACAGGAATGGAAAAGCACGGTTTAGCTGGAGCCCAGTACATGGAAAGCAGTGTATGATAAAGCTGATGGCGAAATTAAAGGGTAAAACTGCAGTGTTTGGAATCAGACTGCTCCAGGTTTGAATACTAGCTCTGTCACTAGCTGTGTGACCTTAGGCAAGTTACCTAACTTCCCCCAGCCTCAGGTTCCACATATGTTAATAAAACCAACCTCACAGGGTTGGCTGAATATTAAAGGATTCACTTAAATGCCACATAGTAAGTGGCAATGTTAAAGAAAGAAAGGAAAAGAGTGAGGGAGAATGGGAGGAAGAAAGGAAAGAAGGAGAGATTTTTAAAAGCTTGGGCCATATCATAGCAAGCTTTGAAAATTTTCTTTTACTTAAATTAACATAATTGAGAGATAAAAGGAAATTAAAGGAAGAAATTGAGTTATACTGGAAAGACGGTTTATTAGAAGAGAAAAAATATATATTCATAGTAAACAATGTTAAAGTATAAGCATACTCTCACAATGTAAACCATGCTTATCAAAGCTAACAAAAACTGCAGCTATTTATATCTCCTATTTATTTTAGCTACATTCTTCTTTTATTGAATATTAGCAAAGTCTATTATTATTGAATTCTCAACAAGTGTCTGTGATCATTCTGCAGACTCTGTAATGCTGAACATATTTCCCAGGAATCAAAGTTCTCTTGGCCAAAGAAGCAGGTACCCCCACCTCATGGCCTGGGGTGCTATACCTGTGACCAAAGCACCTGGGGCAGGTGGTCTAATCCACAGATCACCTCCACAGTGATGATGGCCACTGTGTGACCACCACAGCATATTAACTTGGTATTTCCTGGTGTCAAAGGACCAGGAAAGTGATACAGCTTGTCTTTGCTTTCCCGTCCTTTATCTGTCCAGATAATCTCAGCAGAGTAGGTTTTATTGCATAAGCAGATACTGCAGGCTGGAAGCCCCTCAATACTAAGATTCTTCTCAGTGAGATGTTTCCTTTTCAGGGATGTTAAGAGAATACATGAGATGACTGATGTGAAACACTCAATAAATGACAGACAGCCAAGGGATTATTATATATTAATTTATAGAGCTCCAGCACGGCAGCTCACACCTGTAATCCTAGCACTTTGAGAAGCCACGGTGGGAGGATCACTTGAGGCCAGGAGTTGAGACCAGCCAGGGCAATACAGTGAGACCCCCACCTCTACAAAAGATAAGAAAAATTAGTCGGGTGTGGTGGTGCACACCTGTAGTCCCAATTACTTGGGAGGCTGAGGCAGGAGGATCACTTGGGCCCAGGAGTTTGAGGTTACAGTGAGCTATGATGAGGCCACTGCACTCTAGCCTGGGCAACAGAGTGAGACCCTATCTCAAGAAAAAAATTATATAAAAAAAAGTTCCTGGCCAGGCGTGGTGGCTCACGCCTGTAATCCTAGCACTCTGGGAGGCCGAGGTGGGCGGATCGCTCAAGGTCAGGAGTTCAAAACCAGCCTGAGCAAGAGCAAGACCCCGTCTCTACTAAAAATAGAAACAAATTAATCGGCCAATTAAAAAAATATATAAAAAAATTAGCTGGGCATGGTGGCTCATGCCTGTAGTCCCAGCTACTCAGGAGACTGAGGCAGAAGGATCGCTTGAGCCCAGGAGTGTGAGGTTGCTGTGAGCTAGGCTGACGCCATGGCACTCTAGCCCAGGCAACAGTGAGACTCTGTCTCAAAAAAAAAAAAAAAAAAGAAAACAGTTCCTTGGGAGGCCAAGGTGGGATGTTCACTGGAGGCCAGGAATTTGAAACCAGCCCAAGCAAGAGTGAGACCTCATCTCTACAAAAAAATAGAAAAATTAGCTGAGTGTGGTAGCACATGCCAGTAGTCCCAGCTACACGGGAGTCTGAGGCAGGAGGATTGCTTGGGCACAGGAGTTTGAGGTTGCAGTGAGCTATGATGAGGCCACTATAGTCTAGCTCAGGAGACAGAGAAAGACCACGTCTTAAAAAAAAAAAGGCAGTTCCTATGTTTAGGCTCTTTTTGTATTTACATATGAAGAGAGGAATACCAACACTGTTTTGTACAGACCAACACTGATAATGCTAATTATAATAATAACCCACACATACCAAGCGGCAACATAGTCCTAGATTTTCTACTAAGTGAGCCACATATATTACTTCACCTAACCCTCATAACAATTCTTTGAGGTACGGCTTGTTGCTCTCATTTTAAAGGTAAAGAAATCAAAACTTGGAAGCCACAGTGTTGGGCGTGGAAGCAAGATCTGTCTGACTTGCTGGCCACTTGCTTACCGAGTGGGAAACTGAACTCAGCAGCATGTCAGTATCACCTGGGGGGCTTTCAAAAAACAGATTTCCGGGCCTGCCTCTAGACTTACAGAATCAAGCCTTTATAAGCTTCTAGTCACACCCATGGCTAAGGACCAGCATCCTTCAATACTACACTTAATACAAGTGTGTTAACACAATAACACACTTAATGCAAGTGTGTTAAGCAGAATAGTGTTACTCAACCAATTGAAGATACTCTGGGGGCTTTGGTGAGCCCAGAGTTTTTAGCATTCAAAACTGTATAAGAGACAGTTAAATTATTTTGGCCTGACCATAATACCTACAGCACGAGGAATAACTGACAAATGTCAGGGCTGGGCAGTACAACTAGGCTAAGCGAGGAAGTTCTCTTTTTCAGGGAGATGAAACCTAAACTGTTCCTCAATTGGAGCAGTGACACAACGTGAATGCGCCTATTAATCTTCCTATGCCCGGCCCTTAGTAAACACCTAGAAATGGACAAACAAATGAATGAAAGACTGTCTTCCTCCAGCTGGAAGAAATTTCACTCTCTACTAAATTCTCTGTATTTGCCGCACCTTTTTCACTTATTCACCACATTCTGCCTTGCATTCCGGCTGTTTGAAATCGTGTCCCATCTCTAACAGAGGGTAAGCATTCAGAGGCCAACTCCTTCTCTTCCTAAACTATGTCTCCCTTTCTACGCCTAGCACAGAGCCTGGCGAGGACCTCTAACAGGGACCCACCATGCTCAGTGAGCATCTGGCTTGATTCCAACTGCGACCTGAATCAATATGTGGGTCCTGGCTAGTCACAAGGTGTAAATAAGCCTACCACACCTTCAAGAAACATGGCATTAACTGTGGATTGCTGGGAAACAGCAGCAGAGAGACCTCAGCATGGAAATCCTCAGGAATTCAGTAGACCACATGGAAAGGAAGGCTTCAGGAAGACCACAGCCCTGGGAGGTAGAATCCCAAGTCTCAGATGCTTAATAATGGAGGGGTTATAGGAACAAATAAAAGGCAATTTTGTTTCATTTTATTCTGCTGGTGTATGTTGTTTCTAAAATTACAATCATACTTAAGAACACCTTGAAATACCAAAGACAGTGACAGAGACGAAGTAATGAATACTAACCACAAAAAGAGGTCCATGCCTAGAGCACTGGAGACAGTAAATTTCAAAGGTAAAGGCATACCACCCTCTCTTCACCACCTGCCTTTCTGCTCGTTATTGCTTTTGTGTCTTGGTGCTATGCAGTGCATGGTGTCTGGGTGGCCCTGTGTCATACTGCTTTTTGCTTCACACCCTGTAACGGACAAAGAACAAAGGTTATCTACCCCATTTCTTGGATGAGATAAGTGAAGCTCCAGTTGCATGATATGCCTGAGGGCACCAGAAAGTGGCTGAACACACAATAGACACTTAATTTGTGAAATGAACAAATGAAAGAAGGCATGAATCCCTCCAGCTGGAAATATTCTCATTTTCTATAAACGTCCCAGAATTTGATCTTACCGTGCTTATAAACCTCTTTGTTCTACATCGCACAACCTAAAAGAGTTTTATGCGTTTTCAGGGAGCCAAAGTTATGGAGGAATTGGGTAGGTCCCAGAGAGGAAAATGATGTTATTTGACTGTTTCAATAACATCTGCAGCGTCTAGTCTGCACACTTCCATTCCACAAGTAGCCGGGAATTCGCAGAATATAACATCCCCACGTCCCTGAGAAACTCAGTCTTGTGGGGACAGGCAGGTAAACAGCAGCAGCAGAAGGCAGTATTGTGAGCACTGTAAAGAGGGATTAAGATGCAGAGTGCTGAGAACTTCTATGGGGTTTTCTCAAAAGGTAATTTACAAACCGAAAATAGAAAATTTCTTGGAGTTGTTTTGTCCATTACAGAAATAGGCATTTTTGAGGATGAAAACAAATCTACCAATGACTCAAAACGAAGCTACACTATTGTTTTGAAATTGCTTTGAGGAACTGGCAAAAGAAAACCCACCCAGGGTGGAATCTGTTCACCGGCTCTGCGGCTGCATCCGCCTGGAGTCTGAAGCGACACGCAGCCAGGGATGGGGGAGCGGGACGGAGGTGTCCAGTGAAGATCTAGGGGCCAGAACTGACACTCGCTTTCCAGAAAAAGTGACCAAGTTCGTTTAGTCACTGCTGACAACTTGCGAGGCTTCCCAGAGAACTCAGATAAGCCCAGGAGCCCGTGTCCCAGGAAGGAATATTCCACTGGGATTAAGCAGGACCAGAAGACCTAGACAGGCTCGGTTCCTCACCCAGACACACCCTTTGTTAATCTCAGAGTTCAAAGTCTAACCAACCACCAGTTAAGGATTTAGATCACTCGTACTGGGTCAGCTGGCTTCCCCTACAGTCGCAGCTTTCTTCCACAGCTCTTTCTTTAAAAGAAAAGGATGTTAACACAAAATGTAGGGGACGCGAGACTGAAGTGAAGCTGTCGGGGAGGTCCCCCACCATCACCCCGGCGAAAAGCACTGACTGGGACTGGAAGTGTCTCTAAGGTCAACGCAGACATATAAGGCGTGCGTCTACGCGGGCCATCGAGCGAGCAGACTGTCTGGGAGCATTGGGAAGGAGGCTACTTTGGGAAGCCAAGTTGCGGGAGGGGCACGATTCCCACGGCCAGGCAGGCGAGGCGGTGCCAGAGCTTGGAACTGGCCCCAGGGGATGCCCGAAAGTCGCCCTCCGCCCGAGCAGGCAGTGTAGATGCGGCCCCAGGGCACCGCCGTGAAGCCCCTGCTCTGGCGACTGCGGCGGGAGCGGGGCCCGAACCCCACGGGGTGGCCCGGGGCGGCGGAGCCCTGTGGCGCGCCCAGCCCAGGACGCGGGAGCCCGGGCAGGACGCGCGGGCCGCGGGGCCGGGAATCGCGCCCCTCCCGAGGCCGCGCGCCCGCGCCCACCGCTCGCGGGGGAAGCGGCCTCGACGTCCCCGGCTGCCCCACCCGCGTCGCCAGTGCCAAGCGGCGCTTCCGAGCCCGGTCGTCGAATGCAGTCCCTCCCGGCGTCCCCCGAGACCCCGGAGCCCAGATCGCACCCGAGGCGGCGGCGGTGACGCGTCCCTTACCGCACGGCGGCTCCGGGCGGCTCCACGGCCCCGCGGCGCGCGGGGCATTTTTTCTGGGAAACTTCTCCCTGGGTCCGAAGGGCTGAGCCGGGCGGGCAGGAAAAGCGCTCAGCGCCGGGAGGCTGCGACCATCCGGGAACTTAGCCGAGATGTAAACCCTCCCCCTCGGCCCCGCGTCCCCTCCCTGCGGCCCCGCCACATGTGGACGCGCCGCGAGGCCGCCGCCGGCTCTGCGCCCTTCCCTCGGCTGCCGCGCCCTGCCCGCGGGTCGCAGGCTCCTCGCCCACAGCCCCCGGCCTGTGGCGGGGACGGGCTGGCTCGGAGGCTAGAGTTCGCGTTCCCCGCCGTCCCCTCCTCTGCGCACTGAGGGGACGAGGCCAGGGGGCCCAGGACGAGCGGTGGCGGAGGAGCGGGAACTGGAAGAGGTGTCTAACCAAAGGCCTGTCCCCTCCAAGACTTTCGTCCTCTCCAGCTTCTCGCGGCTGCCGCGGGGGGGGGATTCCCCCCTCCCTCACCCGGAGGGACCTCCTTTTCCCATCGTTTTCCCCTCTCATCTCAAAAGAGAGGGTCCAGCTTTGAGAGACCTTAAATTCAAATTCATTTTTAAAATGGATTTAAAATTGGAGTGAAACCCACAGAGGCCCAAGGTCCACAGGGATCTGATTCCGCGCCTGTGTGGGGACAACGTGCTGCTCTCCCCGCGGAAAGATGCCAGTTCTCTCCACCAGTCGGTTGGGATTGAGTGGTTTTTGTTGCCAGTATGGGTGGATTTATCATCAGCCACCACATCCTTAAACACAGTAGGCTCAACAGCAAACATTTGGGAAAAAGTGCGGTTCTGCTCCACTGCCAGAGCTAACTCGTTACACTGGGGAGGCTCTGACCAGCTCTGAGAGCCTCCACCTCTATGCCCCAAAGAGAAGTTAACTCTTGCTAAGACACCGCCAAGACGAGACAGATACTAGAAAGTGTGCATTTGGAAAGAATAGCAAAATGCTATAGTCTGTATCACCATTGAATCATATTGTTAAAATATGCAGGCTGTGTATCCTTGGGATAAAAGCAGAAAAGGTGAGACTAGATGCACTTCCGGATTGTTGTACCAGGCTGAGGACCCCTGGCTTCAGGCTTCTCTGCTCTTACACCACTGCTACGTGCACACTTGTATGTTGACATGCTTTTAACAGATACAGTAACCCTTCTGGGAAAGACATTCAGTAACATGGGTAAATTCTTCCCATTGGCAAATTTTTGTACCTAAATGTACCCATCTTTTTAAGGTCCATTATATATTTGCCTTTCTTTTTAAACCATTTCTTTGGTAATATGCACATGTATGCTTTATATAAAATGAAGACATATGATTTCATACTTAAATATATTACTCCAGACTTGAAAACGTATAAATAGCACTTACCACAGTGTAGCAAAGAAGTTAAGCCCCAGAGCTGCCTGGTTTCCTTACTAATTCTCTCAGCCTCAAGTTTTGCTTCAGTAAAATGGTAATAACAATGTGTCCTAGCTCATATGATTGTTGTAAGGATTAAACGGGATAATGTCTCTGAAGATGAGTAGAGTAGTGACACACAAGTAGAACAGGAATCTTCACTTATCTTTGATTTCTCAGTGTGCAGCAGAACTCCTAGTGCACTGTAGTAATATTTGTTGGGATAAGGACTCTCTTGAGTTTATGTCTGTCAGAGATCTTTGGAAATTTTAGCATTAATATATGCAAAAGAAAATTAGGAAGGTAAAATACATTTCCCTTCAGTTCATCATTAGAAACCAAAAATAAATGATGTTCTGAATTGTCCACTGTTTTAAATCACTCATAAGGCCAGTGATCAGTTGTCTAGAATACCCTTGCTTCTCTCCCTTCAATGTCTGACGTTTCTCTCAATAAGGTCAAAATCTGTATAGGATTTTATCCATGACAATTTTCTGGTTTCAGTTAAGTTGCTAAGGTTATGCAAAATGTGAACATTTGGGGAAGCTGGGTGAAGCATATATGGAAACATTTTTACTATTTTTGCAAGTTAACTGTAAGTCTGAAATTATTTAAGATGAAAAGTTTAAAAGATTAAGGATAAAATATATCAAAGCCTAAAACTACCTTGTTCCCCTTAGTAATGCCAAATTATAGCTTAAAATGGAGATACTGAAGTTAGTAGCAGGCAAAGGTATTATACTAAACCTTTGCAGTCATGTATGCTTTGATATGAATGGGTTAATAAGAAAAAATGGCTTCTTGAATGCTGCTTGAAGACAAAGCTAGGCCAGAAATGTTATAATGATCTTGGGAAAGAGGGAGTAGGGAGGAAGATAGAAGGATGTTCAGACTGGCAAAACTAAGACAAATTTACTAGGGCATAATGTTATTAAATACATATATTTGGTTACCCTTTCATAACTACCGTTTGGGGACTCACCTGTTCTCTAAAACTCGCTCAATGGTGCCTTAGAACTTCCCCTCTTATAATAATTTCTTGTTTATTGTGATTGCTTGTCCCCCAGTAGACAGTAGCCCCGATTTGAGGGAGAGGCAAAGGGACTTGCCTACCTAATTCACCACAGTCTTTCCAGAACCTGCGCATTCTTAGTATTCTTTATCACTTGGTAAATGAAGGCAAAGCACTAGGTTAGGTACATTTACGTACAGTACCTCATTGAATTCTCACAGCAACTTTGTGAAATAGATATTTGTCCTCCTTTACAGATGAGAAAACTGTGATTCAGAGAGCTTAGGTAACCTTCCCAAGATCACTCAGCTTATAACCTTCAGAATCCAGGTTATTTTTGATGCTAACATACCTGCTCTAACCACTATGCAATACTGTCCTTGTATTTACTTCCCTGTCTATTCCACCTTTGAGCTTCTGCTGGTGTGGATGACCTGAATTGACCAGCATCCATATTCCTTGATACCATACAGCAAAAGAAAAACATATCGTAATTTTGTCTTTGTAAAAAGAATTGCTGGGGTTTGGGTAGATCTGGTCAAAGGCTCTGTACTAGCTTGTGTTCTCTCTTCTGAATCACTGTAGGGAGGAACTGGGGCACTATGTGGGAGAAGAGCACCATGCTAGGCCAGGGGGTGCTGTGGGAAATCAGGGTGTTGGGGAGGAAGGAGTCTGCAGGCTGCTTTGCACCTAATGGGTGCTCAGCATACATCTAAAAGACACATCCAGAATAGAAAGGGCCAACCTCCTGAGAGCTGAATATTTTACTTATTTATACCACACTTTATTCCAAAAAAGAATCAAGATGATAAGAGTTGAACATGATAGAATCTAAACCTTAGTCTGGGATAGCAAACTTAGTAAATATTTTCGCATTATCATTTCCTTTCCTTACTAAAAACATGTTTGCATTCTAAACAAATATTCCATAAGCAGGCCAGGCATAGTGTCTCACACCTGTAAACCTAGCACTTTGGGATCACTTGAGGCCAGGAGATCAAGACCAGCCTGAGCAACATAGCAAGACCCTGTCTCTACAAAAAAATGTAAAAATTATCTGGGCATAGTGGCACCCACCTGTAGTCCCAACTACTCAGGAGACTGAGGTGGGATCACTTGAGCATAGGAATTGGAGGTTGCAATGAGCTATGATGATGCCAGTGCACGCTAGCCCAGGTGACAGAGCGAGACTATGCCTCAAAAAAAAAAAAATCCATAATCATAAAATGCATAAAATATAGAAAGTGAAAGTCTCCTACAATCCCTTCTCCAGAGATAAACACTATTAATATATATTCTTCCCCATGTCTTTTTTTCTATATATCCTTATTTTTTTAAAACAACAAATATTTATCAAAAGCTAGATGAATGAGATCATACATCTTCCTCTATAATTGTCTTTTCCCACTAAATAATTGATTATATTCATTTCTTGTTACAGTGTAACAAAATACTATAAATTTAGCAGCTCAAAACAATGTGCATTTATTACTGCATGGTTCTGTAGAAGTCTGGACATAGTGTGATTGGTTTCTCTGTTCAAGGCATCACAGGCCAGGCTGAGTTCTTGTGTAGAGGTGCTGGGGAAAAAATCCACTTCCAAGCTCATTGAGGTCATTGGCAGAATGAAGTTCCTTATGGTAGTAGGACTGAGGTCCCTTTTCCTTGTTGGCTGTCAGCTGACAGCTCTTGGAGACCACCTGCATTCCTTGCTACATGGCCTTCAGCTTCAAAGACAGTAGTGGAGAATATCCCTCCCACTGAATTCCTCTCATACTTCCAGTATCTGCCTCCAGAAAGAGCCTAGTGCCATTTAAGGGGTCAGCTGATTAGGCTCATTAGGATAATTTCCCTATCTTAAACTCAACCTTAACTACATCTGCAAAATCCCTTCATAGCAGCATGTAGTGTTTGATTGAACAACTGGGAGAAAGTGTGTGTAGAAATCTTGGAATTCTACCTGCCACAGATATCACGGTATATCTTTCCATTTCCCTAAATATAAATCTACCTCATTCTTTTTTTAAGGGCTACATAGTTTTTCACTATATGATGTATAATACAACAAAAGCGCCCTACTAGTGGACATTTATGTCACTTCTAGTTATTTGCTTTTTAAAAATACACAATAAACTTTCAGGCTCTTAAATGCTCATGCATCTATGTACTTCTGTAATAATTATCGTAATTTATAGAATGGACTTCTACTGGCTAAGTGGAATTGCAAGGTGGAAGGGTTTATACCTTTCTATAGAAAACTGCTAAATTGCTATCCAGAACATTAGTACCAGTTTATACGTCCAATGACAGTATATAGGAACTGAAATAGTTAAAATAGCTCATTCTTATAAACAAATTCCTTTTATAGATGGTTTATCAGGAAGCCGTATGTGTAATGGTTAAGTGATCAGTGTCCCATCAGGTCTGGCTACTCCCTTTCAGCTCCTCTTTGATTTCCTAACTGTGCGACCTAGGACAGGTGGCCAAGCCTTAGTTTCTGTGTCTCTAAAATGAGAATGATAATAATGGCACCCCCTTTGTATTAGTTATCTGTTGCTGTGTAAAAAATTACTCTAAAACTTGTGACTTATAACCACACACATTAATTATCTCATAGTTCCTGTGGGTTAGGAGTCTGAGTATAGCTCAGCTGGGTGCTGCAATCCGGGTGCCAGCCAGGGCTGCAGTCATGTCAAGGCGTGACTGGAGGAGGATCTGCCTTTAAGTCCACTCTCGTGGCTGGGGCAGGATTCAGGTCTTCTCAGGCTGTCGGCTGGAGACTTCAGTTCTTTGCCATGTGGGTGTCTCCGGAGGGCAGCTCACAACATGGCGGCTGTTTTCACTCAGAGTGAGCAAGCAAGAGGGGACACCGAGGTGGAAGCCATGTTTTTTTTTATAACCTAATCTTGAAAGTGACATCACATCACTGTGCCGTATCTTCCTCTTCAGAAGCAAGTCACTAAAGATAGCCCACAATTAAGGTAAGCGTGTTACACCAGGACATGAATGTCAGCGGGCTCGGGTGATGGCGTTACCTAGAGGCTTCCTTCCACACTCCTCATGCAGGGGCTGTGCGGTTGAAGTGAGTTACTGCATGTGAAATAATATGAATGGTATCTGACCTTAATAAGCACTCAAGCAAAGTTAATCGTCATCATTATTATTGTTGTTTTGTTGTTACCATCGTCATCATCATCCATTACTCCCACCCGTTTTCCTGTTTGACTAAGTATCACATTAAAAACCAAAAAATGGTATTTAAACCAAAGCTACTGTTCAGATTATGCAGCAGGCAGTTCCCATCAGGAAACAGAAACCTTCTCAAATGAGGTAGTTAATACAGAAAAGCTTAATAAAGGAATTGTTTACAAAGGTGTTTAGGAAAAGGAACAAGGGATGGTGTCGTGGTCCGGAGCTGGAGCAGCAGGGAGCCGTTACTGCTCCTGGGCCTGAAGGATGAGAATGTCAACCAGAACTGGAGGGCGGCAGATGCAGCTCAAGAGCAATGACCTTCAGAAGAAGGATAGTGACAAGCCACGTGACCCAGCAGGATGAGAGCTAGAGGGATAAATACCCTGACTTTACCCCTTTCCTGCCCATCACTCCTCACATGAGCCTGTCAGGAGCCAGAGGACAGGGAAGCCCATGAAGCTGTCCGTACAGATCCGCCTCCCTGGCCTGGAGCAGGTGGACGAGGGTGACCGAGGCCTGGAGGGGTGAGTGGAAAATATCCAGCACGGGCAGACACAGCTATTCCCTAACGGGACTTTCCTGGGAACATGACTCTATGATTCCTTCATATAAAAGAGGAACTGAAAGTCAGTTAATTCTAAATTTCCACAACAGTGGTCAGAGAGGGGTAGCAGCACAGCTCCAGAGGTGTTTGATCCAATCATTGCTTCTTGGTATTCTTGTGGTACTCCTATTGGAGTTTACAACTTGGCCAGTGAGGAAGGTACAGGGATTTAAACCCATACCTGGCAGACCAGTCCAGAATAAGTGTCTCAGAAAGCTCATGTGGGCTGTAGGTTTTATTTTATCGGGGGAATGGACTTAATGACACAAAAGCCATTTCTTCTGCTCAACTCTTCTGATTCTACAGCTTGATGACTCTGACCGATGACTAAACCTTGCTTCATCGGTCAGGGACCAATGTTGGTACCTGCTGAAGACCTTAGGGGCTGCTAAACACACAAGGTTTTCCAAACATCATTCTCCACCAGTAACAAGGATCCGGGAGCCTCCGTTCAGTGAGAGAAGGCAGAGCAGCTGGAGGCCCAGGGAGAAGCGGAAACAATACAGTAACAAAGACATGGGTGAACCCAGTGGCCTGAGCGTGGGCCTTTCCCTGCCTGATGCCTGCATTCATGGGGAGTCCCTGTTTAACCTGAGTGTTTTTGAACAGTTGCTTCCATGCTTTAAGCCTGCTGGAGGGGAGGACGTGGAGAGGTCAGGGAAGGCTGTGTTTACTTAATTTATTTATTGTGGCAATTGATATTTATTTTTGAAAATGCTGTGTGAAGATGCTATTATGTATGATCTGGAGACAACCCTTTAAAAAATGATGAGGGCACTTGCTAAAATATCCCAAGAGTATTTCAAAGAGTCAGGGATTATAGGAAATTGGGGGTGGGTAGGAAAAATAATAGGATAAAAGAGACATGAAAGGAAGACTGTCAGTTAACACTGACTTAGATGAAGTCATCCTCAGGAAGCCTCACGGCATAAATATTAACAGATTCCTCCTTTTGGACATTTAAAAGATAAAAAATTAAAACTCATCAGTAAAGAAACATGGGACAAATCCTCTTGAAAAAGTTACGTATTGTGATGCAAATCCATGCATAGGACTAGTACTGCTTAAGAAGCAAATACATGTTGGTTTATTTTTGTTGTAGTTGACTCTGAACAGTCCCAGTACAGAATGTCTGTCCCTTGTGCTGCTTCTTCCCCCTGGTAATGTTCTTTTATCATTTTCAGAACAAATTATTAGTGGCATCAGCTCCAGGAGAGCATAAGAAGGAGATTGTTCTGTGCTCTTTTATGTGAAGGCCAGTCAGGTGTGGCACAAGAGGAGACTCAGGAAAAAAGATTGAGCATGATCACAAGTCCTGGGCACAGGAGGCACAGCGGGGCCACATGGGAAGGCACCAGCATGGGTCAGGAGGCTGAAGGGGCAGGAGCAAGGGGAAACCTAGGTCATGACCTTTGTTGGAGTTTCTTTAGGAAAGGCAAAGCAGGGCAGGGGAAGCAGTTTAGGATTGGCTAGTTTGAAAAATGTCCATGGGCTCTAAACTATAGGGATGGTCCCTGGTTGCCTGGTCCCTGGCCCTGGGATAACTGAGGCAGAGGAATATGGCCAGATGGAGGAGTGTGGCTCTGGATTGGTTGGTTTTCATATCAAAGGCGTGTTCCTAGCTGAGCCACTTGGCTATCTCTAAGAATTGGCTAGCTCCAGGAGGAGCAGTCTCTCCCCAGCCAGAAAGGTTTTTAAGAGGGCAAAACATCATAATATACAGAAAATTAAAAATAAAAACAATGCAGAGATGGAAAGAAATATGGGCAGAAGATTGTGCTCAGAGAGCAACTAAGGAAGAAAGCATGCACTTGGGCCTCAAACAATCTCTTTAGAATCAAAATGACAGGGCTAGGAAAAAACTCTTGAGGGCTTTTGCTTCACTCCTCTCACTATCCAGGTGAAGAAACTGAGGCCGACAGGGAGTGGACTGCCCACTTCAGTAAGTCAAAGGTGGAATTTATTGGCTCAAGGAGAGCCCAGAGGCAAAGGTCAAATGTAACTGGATTCAGGGCTTTCATGACATCATCAGGATTCCGTCACTCTGGCTCACTGGTCTGGCATCTCCATTCTGCTTGTCTCCGAATGGGCCCCACTGTCAGGCAGTCCTGTCCTTGTGGTGGCCTAACATCTCAGGCTGACATCATCCCGTTAGAAATCTCAGTGGAGGCCAGTCGCGGTGGCTCACACCTGTAATCCTAGCACTCTGGGAGGCCGAGGCGGGCGGATTGCTCAAGGTCAGGAGTTCAACACCAGCCTGAGCAAGAGTGAGACCCCGTCTCTACTTAAAATAGAAAGAAATTAATTGGCCAACTAAAAATATATAGAAAAAATTAGCCAGGCATGGTGGCGCATGCCTGTAGTCCCAGCTGCTTGGGAGGCTGAGGCAGAAGGATCACTTGAGCCCAGGAGTTTGAGGTTGCTGTGAGCTAG